>JACXGK010001931.1:30343-61352 GCA_016801125.1 Novumbra hubbsi
GACTAGTGCACGTGATACAAATATGATGTGCACATTGACACTTTGGACTAGTGCACGTGATACAAATATGACCTGTACATTGACCATTCTAATCTGGCCTGTGGCCAGTAACCAAATTAACATAGCAGTCACTTAATCAGTAAAGCGTTTGTTGTCATTTCATTTGGTTGGTCCTTCACATCTGGGTGATTCCTAGCGACAACATTTGCTGTCAAGCAATTTTGACATCTAGCTAAAGAGATTCGTGCATGAAGGAGCAATATTTAAAGGTGCACAATCACCAAAAATGACCTGAATCAACAAACAGTTTTCCTCCAGTACAAGCATGTTCATTCCATCGGCTTGCAATTGAGTTACATGTAGCTACTTCACCACTGTGATTAAATCACAACAAGCAAGCTCAAATGAAACAACAACTACTATATTCTGTCTCAAGTCACAGTAACACTGAAGCCTCGTGGGCTGCAGCTGCTAAAACGTTACATGACAAGACCTACTTAAGGCACGCGGGTGAAAGTGTCGTGGGAGACGACCGGTTGGTAAATGAAGGACACTCGGTATTCAACGAAGGCCAGGTCTATTGCAGCCTTCTACCAGAACCTCCGTGACCCCTCTGTTGTTTGAACCATGCACTCGCACGTCACTTGTGAGGAAATCCTTTCCCGAACGCGCACGGCCTTCCAGTCTTCGTGTCAGATGTGTGTCCGCCCCGTTCCTGGAAGACCACCTGTAAGTCACCGCAGTTCAGTAGCGGCTCTTAACCACTTGTGAGGGTCCGGGGCCGTTCAGACCACAGGAGGTTTCACTGGCAGGCTTGGCGCTCCATCCATCATTGTCAACATGGCTACGGTTGTGGTCTGTCAGCAGTGTGTTTCTGTTTATATGTGCCAGTGTGCGATTGTGCCAGCCTGCATGTGTGTGTGTGTGTGTGTGAAGGTGCGCTCATGTAAAAATGTGTGCATGTGTGTATAAGCGTACTTGTATTTGTGTGTGTGTGTGTGCGTGTGTGTGTGTGTGTGGGGGGGGGGTTGTTGGGGGGCAGGTATTGTTAGAGGACTGGTGCAACCTAGCAGGGGACGGTTTTAATTGGAACACCCTGTGAGTGTTATGAGTGCCGGTGTCACCGTGAGGACTCAACCAACAGGCCCACACTCATTCACCCACACGGGGAGGCGCATTCTCCTGAGGGGCTGGAGATTATCAAGGCATTCACCACTTCCAATAGACAAGCCTCCTAACCTCCGCTCTCCCACCCCCCCGCACGGTTTGTGTCTTCTGTGTGGACGCCCGCGTGCCTGAATTCCTCTGTGTGCGTGCGTGGCTCCGTGTGTGTGTGTGCGTGCTACGCGTGCATTGGATTGTGTCCCCCCCCCTTCCCCCCCTGGTTCTCCGTGCCTGCATGACGACTTGTCAAGTAAATGTTCACCGCCTCCAGTCTGCCGCGCGGGTATGACAGGTGGATTGTTTAGACATTCCTCTGTTGTTATTGTGACTGGAGTTCAGCATCACAGGGGCTGGGTGTGTTGAAGTGAGCGTGGGACAGCACGTGTGTGAATGCGAAAGGCGCGCGTGTTTGTGTGTGTGTGTGGCTTGAGTGTGTCATCGGTAATGTATCCACATATAGGGGGAATGTGCCCTGTCACTGAGCAGATCAGACAACGGGAGGGTTATGGCTCGGATGCCCCCTTTGATTATTTGAGAGATAATTTCCCTGTTTCCCTTCTCCTTCTGTTCGTGATGGGAATATACCGTACATTTGCCTTTCATGTTCTTGCTTTACATGCCATTGCACCGATCATGGTGTCAATCACATACTATAATGATCCCTCAGCTCCGAGGGAAACATTGTACACCCTGTTGAAATCAAACGGCACACTAATTGTGCAGCAACCCTGTAATATAAGAAGGCTAAAAACTCTCTGCTACGGTCAGGTGGACTTCAGTGCGGCTGAATGTAGGAGGACTGGCTGCGTGTGTGAGAATCACACCATGCAATCACTGTTTATCAAGCTAAATAGGTTATATCTTCCCTTCATCGCTCTCCTTTCCCCCGGAGAACAAGCACAGCTTCCCCCTCGTATCCTGCAGGATGTTCAGCTACGCGCTACACGTGCCCCCTAGTCATATTTACCCACCATCGCCTCGATTTTCTTTTTCATTTCTCGCCGTTTCTCCTCGTCTGTCCTCCTCCTCACGCGCGTCGAGCTCTAACACCGGCTGCACCCACCGCACATTCTCATACACGCAAACTCACCCCGAACATGCACACAAACACATACATACACACACACGTAACGACACACAAGCACCGCACACTTACACACGCGGGTCGGATGTTTCAGCGGGAGTGGTGGCTGACAGGAACAAGTGACAGCTCCCTAATTACCTACTCACTGTAGACGCTGACGCTGCCCGAGACGCACTGCTCATTTTCCTCCCTTCGTCTCTCTCCAGCCCTAACGCTTTGCCCCCCCCCCCCCCCCCCCCCCCCCCCCCCACCCCGCGGTGAATAATGTATGTCCAGGAACTCCCGTTCTATATTTCCTACAGGGCAGTCGGGATGGAGGCAGGATGGTCTCCACGCACCTCCTCCTACACCGTCGGAAAACACCCGGCGAGTCAGAACCTTGCAGGCTCTGCCATATATGCCAGCTGCATCGGGCGCATGCCAGCTGCACAGGGCATTTGCCAACATTAGAATCGGTACATGCTTGATTACGCATACTTTCAATTATTCACAGGCCCGCTCCAACATTTGTTCCTGAAATCAGGAGTTTAGGAAAGATTCCGATTGAACGGAATCTCTGGGATTTTGGACAGATCCAAACCAACTTGAAGTTAGTTTGAAGTTGTGGGATGTGCTGGATGTATCAGGAGAGGCTGTCGAGAATTAGAACCACTCTCTGAGCCGGGAGTTGGACCCTGTCTTCTCCAAGGTGTCCCCATGGTGAAACTATTGGCCAGGGGAGGGGAATTGAGGAGGGGGGTCATGGTTCTCCAGAGAATGGTGATAACATTCACTTTAGAGCCCCGTACAACGCCAGCCTTCCCCATGTCACTCTCCGCCCGGCGGCCGGTGTCAACTGGAAGGCCCAGATTGCATTTCCAGCCCCCCGCGCGTGCTTTGTTCTAATAGCAAATGGAAGCTCTCAGATCCCCCTGTCCAACGTCACACTGGGGGCTTTCCACTGGGAGCGGGCGCACAAACAGCCGCCGTCCCTATCTAATCTGGAGAGAGGGAGACAAAGCTTTGGATAAGGAGAAAGGTAGGGGGAGGACGGAAGGGAGAGTGAGCGACAGAGGGGGGAGCAGGTGGTGGCAGGGGTGTCGGTGGCCACGGTGGACGGCTGATAAAGTGCCGACGACAGGCGTCACTCGGGGGAGGGGGGCCGCCGGGGCGACGCCAGATGAGGCAGTGACGGGAGTGGAGAGCGTTCACGCCGCTTTAAACCCGCCTCATGCAGCCCGTCTCCTGGCGCCAGTTTAGGAGTCGTCGCCCAAACGACGGTATGGTCAATATTCACCTTAATTCTATCGCCACGTGTCTCCCTCCCTTACGGCATTTCCTCCTTTTTCTCCCTCTTGTCCTCTGTCCCCCTTGTCTCTCACTAGCCACTAGCCCCTTTGTCTCTTCACATACATCAAACTCTCTTCCTATGTCTTTCTCCCTCTCGTCTTCTCTTTCCGACTATATTGTATTCATATTATATTCCCTTTCACCTAATACTTTCTCTCTCCACCCTGTTGAATATTTGGACCCATAAAAAGAGAGGTGACGTATTCTCCTAATTCAACTTCTGTATGCAAAGCGCCAGCAGCGGGGCTATTCTCCCCCGAACGGAAGTTATGTGTGGGCGTTGGAAAGCGTTTGATCAGGAGTTAGATCACAAGGGATGGGGGGGGCCCGTTTCAAAATCCCAACACATTTACAAGAGGGCTGTGAAGGGCTATTGAGGTGTTGTAAAAGGCACGCGGCTTTGTGCTAGAGAAGAGGAGAAAGGAAAAGGGGGGGGGGGGGTGTAATAGCTTCTCAGTGTAAATGAAGAGCCAGCAGGCTGTTTGGGGCTCGGTCATTGGAGAGGTGACCCGTATTCACACATGCCTCCTCACCACGGCACCCTCGTCACTACGGCTTCTCCTCCCAATCAGCTTCAGAGGGCCGTTTATCTGACTGCCACTGGCCGTGATTTATTACCCCTCTCCTCTCTCTCTCTCCCTGCTTGGCCCTGCCACTGGTCCTCAGTGTCTACAAGGCTTCCGCTCTTTCACTTTGGCCCGGCCACGCGTGGGCTTGTGCACAGTCCTCTCGGGCCCCGATGCAGGACCCCCCCCCGCATCCAGGTATGGCCGTCCAACTCGTCGCGCTAGCGGAAAGCTAACGTGGATTTGTTGGATTAGCAAAAAATCAAATGCATGCTGGTCATTTAGTTTTTACTTAGTTAGTTACCTGTTCTTCGGCAACACCGTGCGTACGTTTTTTGGAACACATTCAGCGTGGTGCTCCCCTCAGTGTCTCATGTCCTCTGAAGGACTTTCGGACCGTCTGGGCTCTGCTGGGATTTTGTTTAGTCTTATTCTGGAGACTCTGTATCTTGGATTTTCTCTCTGCTTCCCCTCCATACCCCGTCTCTCTCGCTCTCTCCCGTCCCCTTTCTGAACTCCCTTGGTAGAACTTAATATTTTACTATGCAGCGCTCATTGAATTTCAAGGGCCTCTAGTCAAGAGCCAGACACTACGTAGGGGGGTTCATGGGGGGAGTTTTGTTGAGGCAGACTAAAGGACAATGATACCTCTTTGGCGGTGACTGATACAGCCCCCTGTTGGTGGATGTCTGGACTGAGGTGTCACTGTCCTACAGCGGACCTCTCTGACGGTATGATGCACATCATAACCAGGGCCCAGTCTCCATTCAATACAAAAACCATGGCTTCCTACAGTAACTCCGGTACTTAAGGACTGCTTGCACATTTTTCTCATCTGCACTTAATTGATCAACTCATTTCATAGATTGCCGAGAGAGTGCACACATCTGGTTTCCCCAGGTCCAAATCAGCAGCAGATTAGGAAGCGTGAACAAAAACCAGCCAACACAGCTCCAAACAAGAAACCTCTCCACCAATATTTATTAAAGTAAAAATTGCATTTTATGCAATTGAGATCATGGTGGCATGAAGTTCTGCAATATCTATATGCACTATAATAATGTGGAACTACATCTCTGACCCAAGAGCAGAATGCAGAGATGAGATGGGAGGGAAGAGGCCAGTATTTGTCTAATTATTTAACTGACATTGGAATATCTCCGCCTCGTCTGGATCATTTGTATCCCCCTGATTAGGAATACAATGGGGTTGAGGCCAGGCTCTGAATTTCCATTTTCCTAAAGTTGCAATTACTGCGGCTAATGTCCTCCCCAGTCTGTCTTCGGCAAATAACCTTTATTGTGCCGGAACAAATTCCAGTGTCTAATGCCTGAAATTGCAGTGGGAGAAAATTACTGTGGAGAAAAAATTGTGAAGGGACTTGTATGTGCTGGATGAAGCAACGTTACGCCATGGCTAATTACTAGCTCATTAGCACCAGTGCTTAGCCATGTGGACTGTAGCTGTGGAACAGCTAGAAGAAATACATGCACCACTACTGAGCTGAAGGGAGAGGATGCCTGTGGTGCCTGGTCTGAAACATTATGTCTTCATTGTATTTAGTACTGGTTGGGATACTAAACATGATTGGGAAGATGTTTCTTTCAAAATGGTGTTCATACTTAGTATCACAAGCAATGTTTTCATAATATCCTGAAGAAATAGCATTTAGGTGTTTTTTTTTTTACCTTTTCAGCCCATGAATGATTCAGGGTTCATAGATATGATACATAACACATTGGTGTCACTATACTCCCCACAGCTTATTCTAAAAATATAGATTCATTTAACAGTTAAGTAGGTGAAATGATCAAAATGATATTCTTTTTAAACAAAAACATTGACATTGTCATAGTCATTATCCAATCACAGACGTTTTGTAAGATAGCTCATTCAGCTGCTAACTAGCAGTGGGAGAGAGCTGACTCCGTGCATCTGGTGTATTTTCAAGGATACATCTGGAGATGAAAGAACATTGATGCTGTTGTGGGCAGTGTAACGTTG
This sequence comes from Novumbra hubbsi, assembly GCA_016801125.1. Taxonomy (NCBI): domain Eukaryota; kingdom Metazoa; phylum Chordata; class Actinopteri; order Esociformes; family Umbridae; genus Novumbra; species Novumbra hubbsi. The sequence goes on from JACXGK010001931.1 coordinate 36,491, forward strand.
TAACCATATTGACAGTGTTTTAGTTTCAGAAGTGAGCAATGTTTCTGGATGGAAAGCTGTAACGCACACGCCCCTCCCCAACTTATACCTTGTCCCACACCTTTACCCTCCCACCTCCTTCATTCCCCCAGGTGTCCAGATGTTGCCGTCACCCTGTTCTATAGAGAAGCAGCAGTGTGGAACAGCCCCGAGTGATGACAATAAACACCTCCGCCATAACCTGGGCTCCATCATTTGCATATTTGCCTGGCTTAATTTGAGGGGGGAATATGCAAATGTATGCTAAATGAAATCCATCTCCTAATGACATGAGACGATTAAAAAAATTGTATGCTTAAATATTCTGTTTAATGAAATCAAACGAGCCCACGCGCCGCGACAAATTTGCCTCAGCATTGCAAAATTAGAGGATATCACAAAAAAGGAAAACTAAAAAGGAAAAAAAAATGAGTGAAAAAAAAGGGAGAAGAGATGAAGACTGCCTTTGGTTGGTTTGCATGACAGCCTTTTAAAGTGTCCCCTTACCAGGAAATGTCTCTGCAAGCTCCTGAATGCAAAATAGGTTTATGATGTTTAAATATTCTGGCATTTGCGTATTTTTTTAAAGGCATGCTTTTTTGACATAACAGTGGGAGATAAAATTCACAAAATTACCCTCAAGTTTCCTTTTTAAACTTTATCCCTTAAAAATGTGCACACAGTTGAAATGCATTCTCAACTCAGTTGTGCTTATATACATTTAATATGAGTTTTTGGAGTTCTACAAAATGATTATAAAACGTCCACAATTACAGCACACCTAGGATGAAATGATCAGGTGACGGTGTGGGGGATATAGGGAGCTAAAAAGAGAGGGAGATGTAGAAAAGTGAGAGAGTGGTGAGCAAGGGAGACAGAGTAATATACCACCACTGCTTAATTGTGGGTGCTGCATAGAGGAGAAGACTAATGACCTTTCCTTAACGCTGTTCAAGCCTTGAGCTGTGCATTAATATAAAGGGGTTATTATTATGTTTTAGCTTCAGAGTTGATTAATCACTACGAAGTATTCTTAGCCCACGACCACACCATGCAAAACAGAGCTGCTCTGTCAGACAGCTATCAAGCTCAAAGTGTATAGGTGCACACTTATTGTCAAACCGTGGTTACAATTTGTATTAAGGTGTTGTTGTCTTTATCTGATTACTAGGGTGTCCGATCACTGTATGATAACGATTTATAATGTTTAAACATGGACATACAATTCCCTGTTTTTCCAACCTGCATTGGACTTTCAGTATTGTAACTAGATGTGTGGTCTTACATTTTTGGTTATTTAACAATCAAATACTAGGTTTATTACGATCCCAATGGTCAACATGTTTACAAAAGCACAAATTCATATTCTGAGAATCCCCTTTCCATAAAAGCGTTGCCACACAAACAAAATTAATGTTAGGATGTATTTATGAAATGCAGTTATTACTTTAATACACACTGGTGTAGATACAATAACAGTTCAATAACAGGCTATTTAAGGTAAATAAAAGGGTAAATCCGGAATAAGTCCTTCGTATTGTAAGTAATGTTATTCAGTCTATTATTACAGAAATCTAAGTGTCTTAATGCATCCGTTTTTACATATTAATAGCAATTTGTTTGAAAAAAGCTAAATTATTTGCTGATTTGTTTCTGGTAACATAGAAAATATTATTATGGGTTCAGAATCAGGCAAAATAATACCAAAGGAAACATCGACAAGCTGGGAGATGAGCACAGTTTTGTATCCTCCAAGTCCTTGATCCATGATAAATCAGCAAGTCTTTAATCAAGGGTGGATAGACTGATATACCAGCAGAACTAGAAACGGGCCTAAATTAATTTGGATGAACTATGATGATGGAGTCACAACCAGAGGGTGCAGCATGGGAGAGTTGGGATGTTGTATTTCTCCTACATCACTAGAGAACCCCATTTTATGACAAACAACACTATAAGCCATCAGCAAAGTTAATTATACGTTCATGGTAAATTACTTTAAAATAAATAGATGGCAAGCAAGACTAGCGCAAGATTACATTTGTAGCTGCCAGGTACAAAGTAACACAGGCTTAGGTCGAAGGTACTGCTTGAAAAAACGTCTGATTTCAAATGCTTGGGTCTGTAACAATCATTCATTTCAACAAATGTACTCTCAGCAATAACTTAATATTCTGTATGTGAGAAATAAAATGTGTTAAATAAATCCAAAACATCAAAAACTAAGCATAGAAATTGCAGTATGTATCGTAATACATACAGTGGGGAGAACAAGTATTTGATACACTGCCGATTTTGCAGGTTTTCCTACTTATAAAGCATGTAGAGGTCTGTCATTTTTATCATAGGTACACTTCAAATGTGAGAAACGGAATCTAAAACAAAAATTCAGAAAATCACTTTGTATGATTTCTTTATTAATTCATTTGCATTTTATTGCATGACATAAGTATTTGATCACCTACCGACCAGTAAGAAATCCGGCTCTCACAGACATGTTAGGTTTTCTTTAAGAAGCCCTCCTGTTCTCCACTCATTACCTGTAATAACTGCACCTGTTTGAACTTGTTACCTGTAGAAAAGACACCTATCCACACACTCAATCAAACAAACTCCCACCTCTCCACAATGGCCAAGACCAGAGAGCTGTGTAAGGACATCAGGGATACAATTGTAGACCTGCACAAGGCTGGGATGGGCTACAGGACAATAGGCAAGCAGCTTGGTGAGAAGGCAACAACTGTTGGCGCAATTATTAGAAAATGGAAGAAGTTCAAGATGACGGTCTCACCTCGTGGGTCATCAATGATCATGAGGAAGGTGTCAGCCCAGAACTAAGGATCAGCCCAGAACTACATAGCAGGACCTGGTCATTGACCTGAAGAGAGCTGGGACCACAGTCTCAAAGAAAACCATTATTAACACATTACGCCATCATGGACTAAAATCCTGAACTTGATTATTAAACTAAAATGTGATTCGAATGCCATTCCGGTCAGGGCCATCAAACAAGTAGCTTTTTTAAAGGCGTTTGGTCACAGCCTAATAGCTGTGTGTTAATTAAAGGATTTCCAAATGGAAGATTACTTATACAGGTAGGCAAGGTAGCCAGAGATGTTTATCCACAAACATTAATCAGGATCAGATATGTAATTTATTAATGCTCAACACAGTTGTTGTTATACAATTAAAATGTGTTTGAGTGGAGATGCAACTTGAAACAAAATAATTGTCTAGTTTAGGCTAGCAACAACATGAAATAACTTACCATGCTAACGCAAGGTTACAGGTGGATTTGTGCACACACAGAATCTAGGAATCGTTTTTAGAAAAGACTCAGACAAGAGGCACGGCTTTTCTTGGAGATATTCCAATTTCCAACTTGGAACAGTGCATACTAAGTACAAATACAAACGTGCTGTTACACCCCGTTCTCCCATAACGGCATGACGTTGTTGAAAGCGTAATTTAACAGCAGGATTCACAGACAAGCTGCAACTAAACATGATTCACCACATGAATGCGCAGGCTACTGTACATTGTTATATTAAAAAGCTCATGTGAAGCGCTCTGGACTTCTCCAGCACAAGTCAAGCGTCAAATAGAGTTACCCGAACACTGTTGCAAATTATCAAGTGACAGCTCCCGCTCAACTCAAGCACTTTGGTTCTGCCTCAAAAAAAGAAAAAATGTGTTAATGGCAACAGAAAATGTGGAGTTAAGAGTTTTAAATGTATTGCATATGTTAGTATTAACTTTGACAGCCCTGAACACAACAAAATGTGGATAAAGTAAAAGGTCTTTTGGGGTATTCTGGATGTTTTCCTGATGTTTGGGTGACATTGGGCTTTTTCGGGACCTATTACTAACACCAACTCATTGCGTGCAAGTTCAAATCATGAGACAGTACGTTTGTTTTTCTACCTTACCACTACCACTAACCTTCACCGTAAACTTAAGCACACATAAGTGTTAAATCTTTTTTTGTCTAACTTTACCCTTACATAATTTATAGGCATAAAATAAAGGCATGTATCCACAAATCAGGTATCCCTTAAGCTCACAAAAGCACGACAAGTCCATGACATCCAGTTTTCTTTGTTTTTGTGCTAATTGATAGTTAGAACATTTGGTACAGAGACAGACAACCTCAGCTCCAGTACAGTACAGAGAGACAGACTCAACAATAAAACCTCAGCTTCAGGACAGTACAGAGAGACAGACTCAACAATAAAACCTCAGCTTCAGGACAGTACAGAGAGACAGACTCAACAATAAAACCTCAGCTCCAGTACAGTACAGAGAGACAGACTCAACAATAGACCTCAGCTTCAGGACAGTACAGAGAGACAGACTCAACAACAGAACCTCAGCTCCAGTACAGTACAGAGAGACAAACTCAACAATAAAACCTCAGCTCCAGTACAGAAAAGACAGAATGGCTGCCATTACTCCAGTACAGCACAGTCAGACAGTACAGCCTATAGAAGAAACAGACAAACAGACTCAGCACTAAAGACTCCAGTACGGTTCAGTAAGGCTGGCAACCTAGGCTCCAGTTTATTACAGTAAGACAGGCAGACTAGGCTCCAGTATAATATAGTAAGACAGGCAACCTAGGCTCCAGTATATTACAGTAAGACAGGCAGACTAGGCTCCAGTATAGTACAGAAAGACAGGCAGACTAGGCTCCAGTATAGTACAGAAAGAAAGAAAGAGTAAATATAGAGTTTTAGTGCACGTCCAGAGATTTCTCTAAGCTAATGTAATGTTCCCATCTAAACGGATGATACAATAAACCCAATAAGACCTTTCGTGGGAAATGTTCATTAAGTCAAAATGTAGGACCCTCCTGACTGTTCTCAGACAGTTTTTGCCTCCTGACCTGAACGCAGTGTTGTGTTGGAAAGATATAGAAACTGGCGTTTGTGAGACAAGCTGTGGTAAATTTACCAGAGGCCCAGATAGCCAGCTATGTCTGTAATATGTTTATACTCGGCAACTATCGCTTGAATTATTTACCTTATATCTTTCAAACTCAAGATGGCGATATTTCTGTAGTGTCTTTTATTGAAAATATTCATATTGTGCCCGAATACGGATCATTCTGAAGATCATTCTGAAGTCACGCCATAACAGTGGATGGCTGCCCGGATGACTGTTGTCCAGAATGTCACTGCAAAGTGAATTCGTCAATGCTCTGAAATCCAGCGGTAAAAAAACCTCAGCCACAAAATACACGGACAGAGACGTGCATGCGGACAATATCCCCCTTTTCCCGTGGCAAAAACACTGTGGGAAGGGGGGGGGGGGCTGTTGTGCATCGATCGGCTTCAGGCGCCCTTAACAAGGTCCTTTTCTCATCCGCCTCGGCACTCCACATGATGTAGCGGCGGTGCCGCGTCTCCCGGCCTGCTACGCCCCGCTCTGCCAACAATCATAACACAGCCATGATGTCAAGCCGCCGCGCAGGGACTCGGCAGACCCGAGAACACAGCCCTCCTCTGTGTCTGTCTCCTGTTTGGGGGCGTTTATGTCGGTGCCCGGGTTCGAAATGTGTTTATGCATGAGCTTGCGTGCGTGGGTGTGCGCCTTTAATGCGTGTTTTATGGGGTCCGCGTGTTTAACGCCAGGGATTTGGTTCGGTGTCAGTGAGCTGAAAGGTGGGGAACTGGATTATTAACCCTTAACATGGAGCTTGATGTGGTTTGCTGAAATTACAGCACTGGGGGATTTATGTGATCCCCATAATCCCAGGAGCCTTGATGCTCCAAATCCATTGTCATGCTTCATTTTTATGAAGGGAAATTTCCATGACTTCAGCTTCCCACTTAGATGGCACTCCTCATACCCAAACCCCCACCCCTACACACAACCCCCCCCCACACACACACACACACACACCCCTCCACACACACAGACACGCACACCATAACTGCCATCCATTCAGCATCAGCGCGAATACTATGTCACTGGATTTTGTTGGGGCTGCCTTTGATGTTATTTCATTTCTTTATTTACATAATTAACTTTGAATACTCAAAGAGTTGAATTGGGGAGCAGTTGTAGTTCTCTGTCTAAAAGGAGAAACGAGAACCCCAGTGAAAAAGACATTTGGCCCCATTTGTGAACAGCTTTTGGTTTGTTAAGGAGGGTATATCTGGAACGTGTTAGTTGTATTCCTTCCATAGATATGTCTTTGTTCATCCATGGATGCCTGATGTCATGGTTTATGTGTAGCCACCGTCAAGCAGTGTTTTACAGATACAGCAAGGCCACCACATTATCATCAATTAAGATCAATCACTGTGACTTTGAGATAACCTTGCAAAGATCTCCCACCCTGGACAGCAGGTGTCCTGTTCATGGAAAATGCTGAGATATAGACATGATTCAAACCAACAGGAGGATCTGTGATGGATAGATTATTTTCTCTGTTTGTGTCATGCAATGGGGATATTTGTGCATTTAAGGATTCCTCATTACATTTGCATGAACATATGCTTTATGTCTTTGAAAGTATCAAGCAGTTAAGTTAGGCTCTGTGTGTGTGTGTACGTAATGTATGTATGAGGCTGAGTAATATGAGAAGTAGGGAAAGTGAGGAAAACAGTCATGTTTTTTCACGGCAAGGGGTAAATGTGACTTGCCTGCACTTTCTGAAAGTTGACATTAGAAAAACAAACCATAAAAAACCTTCTACAACATAATCTCTCCAATCTTCTATCTCACTGTTTCTACTTTATTTGCTTTTTTCCCAAATACACAAGCATTCTCATTTTGCTTCCCTTTCTCTATTAGTCTGTCTCCTGATCCCATTCTCTCTCTCTCTCTTTCTCCCTCCCTCTCTCTTTCTCAATGTCTTAGCCTATCTCTCTCTTTCTCTCTGTCTCAATATCTTTGCCTCTTTCACTCTCTGAAATTTCGATTTTAACGGATGTATTAATGACATTTGTTAATATTGCCAAAGAAAGTCTCTCTCTTTCTCGCTCTCTCTACGTCACCCTGTCTCAATTATACTGTCCCCCTCTCTTTTTCTCTCTTCCTCCCTCCCACCCCTTTCTTTCTCTCTCTCTCATTCTCTGCAGGATGGTCATTTAATCCCTGTAACCAGCTGGAAAGATAAATATTCCACAGTGGAGTGTGAGGCCCCTGCCTCTCCACTCACGCAGACCCAAGATGTGGAGGACAGTCTTTCTCTCCACAGAGCTTAGACGCCTGAGTGCTTTAATAAACTTCTGGAATCAGACATAGAGAAGGGGGTGGTTATAGAGACCAGCAGGCCTCAAACACGCATTTTGTGTTAAAAAATCTGTACATTTTTAAGTGTTCACCAAAGTGCCGTTTTTTTAACACATTGTACCAAACAAAACAGAGATGGCTCTCATCAATGCTTGGCATGTTTCAATCTTTTAGCATTGTGACAGGTAGCACTCAAAATCTGAAGCACAAGACTCTCTTTATTATTAAAAGCTTGAACATGTGCATTAATAACATGTCACGCGCTGTTCTAGGGAGAAGAACAAGTGTGTTTATTTTTCACACATGGTTTAAATAAAGGAGGACTTCCCTGCAGATCCAGCACTCCACAATGCAACAACAAGGAAAACGTATTGTTATTAAAATATATATTAACACATGTGGGGGTTGTGCAATGATAGACATTGTGAAATCATTTCAAACAGAGCCCGGTAGCAGTTGCCAATGAAAAAGGCATCTGTCTGTAGTGAGTGTCTGTAGTGTGTGTGTGTGTACGTCTGTAGTGAGTGCATGTAAGTGTGCATAGTTGGCTGTGAGTTATTTAGTTCAGCTTCTCCTAGCCTGGAAGTCTTGGATAGAGTGAACAGCATCAGGCTAATGTGAATGGGTCCTTGGTAATGTTGTGGGCCTTCCTATGGCCCCGCTTGGCAAAGATGGTCAAATGTTACTGATAGTCTTCAGACATTGAGTAGAGCCACTGAAGAGAATCGTACAAATTCACTTTGGGAATATCCAAATAGAGTGTTTCCAGATATTATAATCATGTCTGTAAATATCAGAACACAAACTATTCAGTCTTACATGCTCTGATCATTGTAAAATTGGAATTCTACACAATTAATGTATATTTTCCAGACCCCATCCTGCTTGTTTTCCTCAAAGGGGAAAAGTGGATCTGTTCCTGAGCCTGACTCATGCTTTCTGTTTGGAAAGGTCCAGTACAGCCCAGCCCAGCCTGACTGGAAGGTATGTTTTCATAGTGTTTCAGGCCAAAATTCAAGGCCCTATTTTCACACCCAGGTGCTTTCCAAAGAAAACCTCCAGCATAGGCCCCACGCCTTCCCAGACGGCACCAGCCGACCCCTCCGCCAAGCCTTGCACTGAAAACTATACATACTGGCTCATATGGCCCAGACCTGGTTCTAAGCTCAAATCCCACACCTATGTAAACATACAGAAATTGAACGTAATACCAGTGCATATATACCTCACACCCTAGAGAGCTGAACAAATTGAACTTTATACCAGTGCATATATATACCCTGAACCCCTAGATATCTGAGAAATATCCCATTCGCAGTTATCTCTTGGTTTTTAGTGTATAGAAGAATCCTGTTCCTCTGGGAGTCTTTGTGGTTAACAGTACTGAGAGCAAAGCAGACCATTGGTATTCCAGAAGTTGGCGGAGCCCTTCAGACAGTTGCTGTTGGGATGAGTCAGCCTGACCTTCCTTCTCAGTTCGGAGACAGCAGCGTCAGAAGAGTTTGACTTCACAGAGATGCTGAGCAGAGGGTCAACTGCAGAAGAGGACACAGATAAAGGAGACCACACTCAGACACCTCTCAAAAAACAAACAAATATATGATTTGATGGTCTGAGTAAGTCAACGGTATGACTTTTGCAGATAGGAAAATGTCTCACCCTGTCAACAATCATGGTATCACCATAGAGGCACACACACACACACATGCGCCCACACACACACACACAATACACACACAAAATCCTCTCAAAATATGGATATAATAATTACAATCCATATATCTTCCAAAATCCCATTTCCATCAGTGGTATTTCTACAGCACAGGAATAATGACTGTATTATGCAGCTGTGACAGCTGTAGCTCCCTCTCTAACCCCCGCCCCCCCCCCCATAAAGAACCCCCCCGGTTCAGTTAGATTCTTGAACAATCAAAGCGGAGGGCAAAATATGCAAAAAGGGGATTTTTTTCCCAACGTTGTTTCCGCGGTGACGCAGATGGAGAGGGCGGGCAAAGGGGAGGGCGATGCAGACCCACACAGTCAGCGTGTTTTACTGGTCAGTTACACAACACATTTGAAGATATGTACAATAGTGTTAATTCCAATTACCATAAAATTGCAATGACAGATGACAGTGATTAAAAAATATACTAATAAAAACCTGAAAATGTTGGTTAAGAGAACGGCTAAGTGTCCGAGGAGACAGGACCCTTCAGAAAGAGAGGTTAAAATCCCAAGTTAGATGTCGTGTTCTGCTGTCTGCTATCATTTCCTCCTCCAGCCCAAGCCATTAAAAGGGCACATTCCCTACTGTACCAATGCATTGGGAAGTGGGCGAATGAATAAATGAGTTTTTAAATGAGTATGCCAGTGATTGAGTGAAGAAATTATTGAGCAAGTAAATGAACAAAATGTTTGAGTGAGCGACTGAGTGAGCGGTCAAGACATTGAGTATGTGTGTGACTGTGTAACCAAGTTGGTCCGAGAGCCACATGCTAATGGCAAACCAAACAAACAGCTGTAAGTGCTGCAGTGTTCGCTCACTATGGACCCTGGGAAAAGCCACACTTTAACCCAATGAATGAGGCCATTCTGGCCCTGCACAGCCTCTTATTAAAATTATATTAATGATGGGGAGGAAGGCCACAATAAAACCTGTTGGGTTCAGGGTCTCTGTGACACATTGCCGTTCTGGATCACTTGTGCCATATGGAACCTCCCCAGTCGTGGCCCATAACTTACTTGTACAAGAGCTCCTCATTCACTTATTAGATTGGTTGCATGTGGGTAAGTCTTTCTGGTTTTATTTTGTTTGAATCTCACTGCCCATTGTTGATTATTCACAGAAGGGTGTCTGAAAAACAGAAAGCTGGCTCATTCACATGAGGAGTAAAATTTTAGTACCAGTAAAGAGGTTTGTTTTATTCCCAAATCATTTAACCATATAACCATTTAATGGTAGATCATCCCAGATAGTTTTATACAGAATCTAATCACCTGACAGACTTTCAGTCCGGGAATGATCCTAAATATGTGAATGTACCTTTTCCCAGGATGGATGTCATTTTCTGTTTTTCCTCTCTGTGCCAGCTAATTGAGGAGGTGCACATTTGACTGTCACACTGTTAATACCTATTTGGGTGGAAGCAAGTGCTCTTTACACAAGTCCTTCTATTTCGTTCATTATCCTCAAGTTTGCCACACTGCATGTGTATATGCACAAATGGATGAACCCATGCGCACACACACACACACACAGACTGTCTCACTCAAACAAATCATTGTTCCCTGAGTCGTAGTCCAATTCCAGGCCTGACAGTAGAGGTGTAGATGGTGGAGTCCGTTGTGGAGGAAGGTGGTGGCTCTACTGCTGTAACAGAGGCTTTCCATTTACCAGCGGACCCAAAGAACCATGCTCTCCTATTACCCAGGCTCCCACAGGGCGGACAGGAAGAAGACAGATCTGTTTGAATCTCACGTGTGTATAGAAAGGCGTGTTTGCCAGACTTGGAGGAAATTGGCGTGTGTTTTGATATGTTGTCAGGGGCAGGTCTTGAGCAGGTCTGGTGGTTTGACTCGGTAATCAGAGGTGTTTCCTCTACCATCTGGTGGTGTCAGCGCTGACACACACACCTCCGACACCCAGCCTGGCTATAAACACCGCCAACGTGCTCCCACCGTGGTGGTGCTGGGAGGGATACCCTAGAGGAGAGGTGATTGGGGTATTGGGGGGGGGGGGGGGGGGGGTTTAGCTGACCCAACAATTACTTTCTCCCTGGAAGAGAGGCACAGGATAAAGCTTATCACGTCATGACGTTGTGTTGATGGCCTGATGAAAAGTCAGTGTTAAATATGGTTTGTGTCACATGGGTGCTGTACATGTCCATTATTATTGGAGTTATTACCCCCCCCCCCCCCCATCCCGTTACTGCAGCCACTCCGGATCTGAGTGTCTGACTGATGCCTCTTGTCGTCTTTCGATGCGCTAACATTCAAAAGTAATAGTTTTCCTCTCACATTTCCCAGCAGACACTTTCATCTACCACTGAGATGAAGGGACACGGGAAGAGAGAAAAGTGCCCCATGTCAATGTGGGCTGCAGACGGGACGGTCCAGTAGTTCCGTACCAAACCCACAGTGGACAGAACCGTTTGAGTCAATAACCACCCGCTTCGCTATGTTCTGTCTAACTTGGTCTTCTCTTTCTTTATCCATCTCCTTCCCAATTTGTCTCTTTTGGGTCTCTCACTTCCCTTTCCTCAAATCTTTCTTTTTCTCTTTGGCACTCTCAATCTCTCTCATCTCTATAATCCACTCTCTACCCTCTATTTCCCTCTTTCATCTCTCTGAAGGCTGTGATTGGCTGTGATTGCACCTGATAGGGCTATATCCATTTTATAAAGAAGCGAGAACTGACTCTCCCAAAATATCCCACTAACAAACTGTTTCCTTGAGTTTCCACAATAGCTTCCCCTTAGATTTCTTAGGATTGAACAGTATCTTATGTTTATATTCCCTATGGGGTTTGATAGTAAGAGGATCTTTGAAATAACCAGATTTGATCCCCAGCCTTAGTTCAGTTTTGGTGAGATGCAAAGAAAGAGGTGAGGAATGGCCACATCCTGGCTTTCAAAGTATTTCCCACACTGTCCCAAACAGCCCTTGTAGTGATCGATAAAGTCCATAATGATGATGGGACAGGAACTTTCATGTTTAGGGACTGTGGTGGGACATTGACAAATATGATACCAAGCTAGAGGCTCACTAAGAATTTTAACTATACTAAGAGTATAGACCCTGTCACGGGTTTGTTGTGAGGTGGAACCATACGCAGACATTTGGAAATGAAAATGGGTTTAATCCTTTAAACAAACAAACAAACTCTGCACGGACTGTAAACGGAAAATGAAAGGACTAACTTACATAAAACGTTGTACAAATAACGTGTAGAGCATTCACTGTAAAAGAGGAAAGACAAACCGTGAACGTTTTTGAGACAAACAGAACAAACAATAAACCACCCCGGGTGTGGTGCAAACTTAACCTAAGTAGGCTCCCCAATCAGAGTCAACTGAACACAGCTGCTCTGACTGGGGAGCCCACAACGGCATAGAGAGGGCTAGAGGCCACACAATTACTCCTGCCCTGTCAGGGCATGACAGACCCAGATTAATCCAGTTATTCTACAGCATAAATATCTTATGGTTCTGTACTAATATTGGCAAATACTGGAAATTCTGGTAACCACAGAAATCACTAGTAGTTCACGAGTAGTTTGGAGTCATGAATAGTGGCCAGTGTGTAACCAACTCATAGCATAACACACTGTATCTAGTGCACTTGGCCATGGGGGGTAGATACTTCATCATCCATATTAAAAACTTGGTGTCTTTCATTCACTGTTAATTCCTTCTCCTATGCTTCTAGCTCCTCCCTTCCTCCCTACACCCTCGCCCTCACCCACCCACCTTCCCTCTCCTTGGAGTTCTCTTAATCTGGCTGTAAAGGTCAGTTTAGCATAATGTCATCATACAGAGCAGTACGGGCATGCCCAGATTAGTCAATTCTGCTCTAATGGCACTTTTCGTATGAAACAGCATTAAGTGACACTAACTCATGCATTCACATGGAGGTTTAACACAGACTGCTTATTATTGCCTCTTCTTTGTATTTTTAATGAGGTTAAAGATAGAGTGACTGGATGGAAGGGTTTTACAAGCTGCTTTGTTTGGAAACTATTAAATTCAGTTCTTGTAAGCAATTGGGTTAACGTGTTGGAGTGACTAACATTTCTGGAGCACAGTCACAACTTAATACAACCAGAACTCAAGGTATACTTTTTTAGAAATCACAAAATTCATGAGGCGAAACAACTGATGATGTAGAAAATAGCAATTTCCAGGTGTCACAGGAATATATCTTATTTGATGATTCTATTGCTGGAAAGTGTATTGGTGACAAGCAATTGCATTATTAGCATGTCATTTACTTACAGTTTATCAGTGGTGCATTAACAAGCAATTCACTGATCTATCACTTAATTTTGCAGCATCTGTTTCAGATGAAATCAACATAATTTAGTCCGTCCTTGGAGGACACAAGAAACATAAAAAGTCGTTTTTATTTTTCAACTTCTGCAATTTCAGTTTAGAAGAAAAAAACGTTTGAAAAATGTGTGGAAAAATTTAATCATGGAGAACTGAAAACATGAGAAGTCTCCTGGCTCGGTTGGACAGCTTTTACCGTTCATCTATTTCTCCACTGCTCCCAAAAATTATATTTTTTTCCTGAGTGTTCCCAACAGTGAGCGCATGAGCGCCAGGGGGAATGTGGATTCCACTGGCTGAGAGAAGTCATGACACCAGCGTCAAGGACTGACCAAAAATGTAGAGGCTTTTCATTATTCAAAGACCTTGATTGATTATGATTTTGCAACTACTGATATGATGGCACATGGTCTTAAATTGGATGCTGTTATGTCAATGAATGAGCCCACATTCTGTATATATAAATTAGCCCAAGTAATTGTGAAGCATGGTTTGTTAACTTCCAGATACACAAAAGTTACTTCAGGTACACACTTAATATTATCTTTCTCTTTTTAATATGGTTGCGGTGAAATCAGTAATAACGCACTATAAATAAGGATTCAATTTTTTTGATAACTAACTACATTTAAGAGATCACTGCAAAATGACGTCTTTTGTTCCTCACTCAAAACTTTCCTTTAACCTTTTTTGGAAAGAAGAGTAAAAGGACCAGTGGTCTCTTAATATTTCCCAGAGCTGTATGTGCCTAATATTTACAAATATTGACCCTCAGTTAGCAATGAAATTCCAAGATTAAAAGCAAGTAGTTTGGATGACGTGGCAAAATCCCATAGAAAGGACAAGTAGGAGTGATGAAGGTGCTGCAGCTCCTTGTTGTAGCCCCGCCTGAAGAGATTCTAAAAGTCTCTATCAGCTTTTAATTAGGTGCCTTTGTCCAACCGATTTGCTAGTTTTGCCAGTCACACTGTGTGTGCTATTGAGGTATCTATTCAAATCAGACTTTCCTCTATAGAATAACTCTATATTTCTAAGTACATGCATTCAGATTAAAGTGTTAAAAAGGCTTTAGGCAAATCAATAAAAACAGCCCTGGAAAACTGTGCATTGTCTAAAGAAAATATGCATTTGTTTAAAACGTTTAGTGATGCTGAGATACGTTGCTAGCACTATTGTTTGGTTGCACAGCAGAGAGAACCTCGAGGGACCTAAAATGGCAGGTTAGCTATTTGTTGCCCAAACATTCAAAAACTTTAGACAGGCAGGGTAATATTTACATAAACTTATAACAAATGTCAGCTGCTTTCCAATCCTGCAGGATTTCACATAGTTGTGATAAAAGGTTTGTCAAGCAGGCAATAGAGAATAATAGAGATAGTAGGGGCAGACACCCTAAGAAAAATTGGGTCCAGATTATCGAGCCCATCTGATTTGTAAGATCCAGATTATCCAGCTCCTTTTAGTCCTATGAGTACTGGCGGAACGGGGAATGGGCTGGATCAGAGGGACAGAGAGCAGGAAAGGGCAGGGCAGATAAAAATGGACATGGCATGGACAGCCCTGACAAGTGACTGTTGAACTTTGTCAGTGACAACTTTATTTTCAAATCTGAAAGCAGTAAGCAACTGAGAGGATGGAGGCGGTGCCTGTACAATTTGAGGAAAATTGAAGGGGTTTAACTGGAGTTGCAAGGTCTTATGGAAGGAAAATCATATACCACTTTAGCATACCTAGTACTACAAATTCAGAGGAGAGGTACATTTCAAGAATTTCAATAAATTCACTTACGGCAGTTCAGACAGGAGCAGAAGGAGTTCTGTAGCAGACATTAACTGTGAGAGAGATGTTTCCTTGAGTGTCGGATTTTTACAAGCAACAGTTTAAGCAGAGTTAATAAAAGAATATGCATAAACCTGTTAGCCTTCTACATGAAGCAGGCTATTGAAGTGTTACCATTGTTTGGTTGTTCTTTCCAGCTATCCAGTTACGACTAAGTCATGTAAACTAGTTGTGAGCAAACAGTGACCTAGGGGAGCATAGGACCAAGAGGGAGCCAACACATAGCCTGCACATGCCCACACCTAGCTCTTCTCCAAGCCGCACTGCACTGTACAACTCATCTGGGGGGATGTGACAGGAAAGCCAGTGTGAAGAATGGGAGTTGACACCATACTGCCATGAAAGAAATCAAATGTATTCCTCATCCAGCAGCCTAAAGGAGTTAAGGCTTTTGGCAAACAAAACACTCATATTTCAGTTATTTATTATTTCAACAATATGTATGCATATCTGGTTTGTACCTTTCACCAGTCTAACTTAACATGCGTCAGTTTATCTCAACTGCTTACATAGTGCCTGATAAAATCGGCACTAAAACTGACAAATATGATCATATTACTCCAGTACCAGCCCCGCTACAAGGTTTTACTGCAACAAAATGAACTTGCTCGTGCTCATCACATAGAATTAGCCCTGCCGTATATATCTTTAATGTACATACACTACAGTCACAAGACCCAGGCCTCCTTCTTCTTGCTAGAGTTTCTAAACAAACAGCTAGCTGGAGGCAGTGCTTTCCAAAGACCTCCATTGTTGTGAAATGATCTGCCAATCCATTCAAGAGACACAGACTGAGTCTGATCTCTAACCTTTACTGAAGACTCATTTCTTTCCTGTTGAGTGTAGTTTGGCCAAGTTGCGTGAATGGTACAGCACTGGTTGACAAACCACCCATTCTATTTCTGCCAGGTGGGAATGCCTCTCTCCACTGGGATACCAATGATATTACTATGGCTGAGTCACTGGCTTACTAGTGTTCCTCTATGCCATCTCTCAGTGGCGGGCCGTGTATTTTAAACCTAGTCCTTCGCCGCAATCCTCCCGCAATTATACCACCTTCAAATAAACTTACCGTGACACTAGGGCTATAGGCTATTGTCATTCGACGTAACTACCCCATATTCACAGTGACAGCAACCTCTATCGAGTGGAATAAAGAGATGTAACTCAAGGCTTAACATCCATGAGAGTATTAACAGAAACATGTATATATTGTGACTGAAAATATCGCTATTATTCTGAGAATTCTGCATCACAAATAGACATTGCATTGCCCAAATCAATGCCATAACTAAAGAAACAAGAAGAACCTCACAACAACAATGTTTCTTGATGCTGTAAGCCAGGTGTATTGAAAAAGCTCGATTGAAAAAGCAGCACAAATTCTTTACCTGACTGGTACAGGGGTTGATCGATCATTCCTCAAAATTTTCAGATTTTCTTGACAGGTCCTTCTCAAAAAAGGCTTTGCCAGTAAATCCGCCACCAAATCCATTTCTTGTCCTTTAGTCATTGTGTATTAAAAAACAACAGGGCTAAGTAAACATCTAAACAAAAAATCTATATTACTGAATCTACAAATCTAAATGTCACAGAAGAAAGTTAAAATAAACCTTGTTGCATAATGTTACATGCTAGGTAGTTAAATTTCTGGTCATATCTGGTCATGTGATGGCAGGTATCAAAACACTCTCACACAAGACCACTAGAGTCAATTGAGTCTGCCTGACTTCCTCAGGCTTTGAAAATTGAGTTGACAGAACCAAAAATGTTGTATGAATTCTGACAATTCATAAATGGGTGAGATTAATGAGAAAGCTCTATTTAGCAAATGAAGGATAAACGTTTAATCTCAAATTGCTTCACTAATTCCATAGTGTGTAGGGTCACCCACTGCTGAATAGGTCAACCCTGGTTCAAATCGGGTTGGTTTTTATATAAATACAATATTTATTGTTGTTCAAATAAAGTTTCATCTTCTGCAAAAGGAATAGGAATTTAACCTTTCTCACCAACATACTTTTATTTTTCAAAACATTACAATGGATGAATGGTATTTGAAAAGCAGGCTGGAAAGGCAAAAGAAAAGCAGGATGCAAACCCCACAATTTACTGTACATTTTCAATTGGTGCATACACCAAACTGTTGAACCACAAAATATTTTCTAGCGATATGGGAAAGTACGTCTGTAGGAACATCTAGACGGCAGATGTCACTGTTTCGTAAAGCCTCAACAAAGAATGTTTCAATTGTCGGGCTGTTTCATAAAATGTTGTTCTGCCCATCACTAGCTAATTGGCCCTCCGATCAAACCACACAAGTTTGCTGTCGACAACAAGGTATTTGGTTTAACAAACAAAAAGTGAGGGGGATGGTAACCAAACAGGCATTGTTGGGTAGGACAACAACTTCTTGGTGAACATTTGCAAAACAAGTAACATGATGTGCCAACTTGAGGTAACACAGGAAAGAAGATGCCCCAATCTAGATCAATGTCTTGAAGGGACATACAATCTTGCTCAAGTACTTTCTCGCAAAAACAAACAGACTTATGACAGGCATATGTGCATATCTAGTGTTATTATATATGAACATTTGTGCTAAACGTATTTGTACTGATATGTATGATAAAGTCATTACGTTTACAACTTGCATAATTTAACCATAAGCAATTGTTTGAAATGACTTTGCCTTTTATATTGTTTTTCGGGTCAAATGTACTTTTTTGTGTACTAATTTTAAAGCATTTATATAGGGTTGCATTTCGTGCCCTTTGTTCTATTCACTATATATTAATGATATTGCAAACAAAGGTTTCTGTACCAAATATTAAGTTCTGCTTTTCTGATGTATCAAATACTTAACTTACAAATTAATTACTTAAAAATCATACAATGTGATTTTCAGGATTTTTGTTTTAGATTCCGTCTCTCAGTTGAAGTGTACCTATGATAACAGACCTCTACATGCTTTGTAAGTAGGAAAACCTGCAAAATCAGCAGTGTATCAAATACTTGTTCTCCCCCCTGTATGTAGAAAACTGTCATTTTCATTGTGAATAAGACAAACAATGTAGTTCTCTATGTCTGAACTTCTAAGTTTGGATTATGGTTTAAATTACAACATTAGATGCTTCTGTTATTGAATATGTGTCACGTCCATAGTGTGAGGCAGAACCAAACGCAGACATTTTAAATGAAAAGGGAATTTAATCCAAAGAACAAAGGGACAAACAAACACTGACTGTAAACGTAAAGTAAAGGTGCTGTGGGAAACAGCAAAACAGAACAAAACTAACTTACAAGAAACGTGTAGCGTATCCACAGTGAAATGAAATGAATTAAACAAAACGTGAACGACATGACTAAGCAAAAAACAAACAAACAATAAACCACAGCCGAGTGTGGAAAACCCTAAACTAAATAGGCTCCCCAATCAGAGACAACTGATCACAGCTGCTCTGACTGGGGAGCCCACAGTGCCACAGAGATGGCTAGAGGCCTCTCTCTGTGTCATGTCCTGACTGTGAGCCCCAAAGCATAGAGAAGGCTAGGGGCCCCCAGCCAGGACATGACAATATGTTCCTGTATTCAGTCTTTTCAAACAGATATTAAATGCTAATTATTGATTTGGTAAAACGATTAAAATTTTAAATGGATTTATTGTAAGAAAATGAATAATATCTTCTTAGCACAAACATAAAATTGGGCAAGGTACATTTATGTTGCTGCAAAATTATAGGGATGTGCTATATATACAGTGGAGGAAATAATTATTGAATCCCCTGCTTATTTAGTACGTTTGCACACTAACAAAGAAATTATCAGTCTATAATTTTAATGGTAGGTCTATTTCAACAGTGAGAGACAGAATAGCAACAAAAAAAGTTATAGTTTGATTTGCATTTTACTAAGTGAAATAAGTATTTGACCCTTTTGCAAAACATGACTTACGTACTTGGTGGCAAAACCCTTGCTGACAATCACAGAGGTCAGACATTTCTTGTAGTGGGCCACCAGGTTTGCACACATCCCAGGATGGATTTTGTCCCACTCCTCTTTGCAGATCCTCTCCAAGGCATTAAGCTTTCAAGGCTGACGTTTGACATCGTGAACCTTCAGCTCCCTCCACAGATTTTCTATGGGATTAAGGTATGGAGACTGGCTAGGCCACTCCATGACCTTAATGTGCTTCTTCTTGAGCAACTCCTTTGTTGCCTTGGCCATGTGTTTTGGGTCATTGTCATGCTGGAAAACCCATCCATGAGCCATTTTCAATGCCCTGGCTGAGGGAAGGAGGTTCTCACCCAAGAGTTGACAGTACGTGGCCCCATCCATTTTTCCTTTGGTGTGGTGAAATTGTCCTGTCCCCTTTGCAGAAAAACACCCCAAAGCACAATGTTTCCACCTTCATGTTTGCCGGTGGGGATGGTGAGTTGAGTTGATGCCAAAGAGCTCGATTCTGGTCACACTTTCACCCAGTTCTCCTCTGAATCATTCGGAGGTTCATTGGCAGACTTCATACAGTCCTGTGCATGTGCTTTCTTGAGCAGGGGGACCTGCTCAAGAAAGCAGGTATGGAAGGTCTGAGAGATATCAAGGCCCACACCTCTTGAAATGTTTTACTGAATTATCTTAAGTTGGAAGCTCTCGTGCCTATAAGTGAGTTGAAATGTCACATGAACTATTGTTTAATGGCCAATTGATGTCCTTAATGGTGTTTTTTATGTCCATTGTATTTGTATGTTTTACAATAATACAGGACTCAGCTATAAAATAGGCCTAGTTCTGCCATTGTAAATAATCTGATTCAAATATAGAATAATAAATATGCATAGTTCGTTCCAAAAGTATTCAGACACCATTACTTTCTGGAAATGTTAGAGTGCTGTAGATTTTATTCATAAATGAAAAATATTGCCATCAATCTATACACATTATTATTATTACTATTATGTCAATTTATAAAATATAAAGAACTGAAATATTGTATGTACAGAAGTATCAATAACAGGTGTTCAATTACGTTCCCAGCTTGGATGGACCACTCAAAGACATTCACAGATGTGTCCTGAATTCATTCCAACACGGTCTTGGCTGTATGCCATCAAAATAGATGTTTATCAAGTAACGCTCTGTGCTCTTGCTTCATTCATACTTCCCTCAATCCTGACCAGTCCCATCCTATGTGAAGCATCCTCATAGCATGATGCTGCCACCACCATGCTTTACCAAAGGTTTGGTATTGCTAGGTGTCGAGTGATGTCTTGTTTTTTTCAGCGTTTGGTATTTAGGCCTAGTCATTTAATTTTGGTCTCATCAGACCAGAGAATCTTTTCCTCATGCTGTCAGTCTCTCAGGGGGCATAAGCCTTTCACGTTTTGGCCCTGAAAAACTTGAAGGATGAGAGCTAGAAAGATGACGGTTGAAGTAGAAGAGAATGAAACAGAGAGATGACTGTGCACCATTCCTTCCTCTGCTTGTTTGCATTTCATGTTATTCTTGCTCACCTTTTAGTAAGAAAGCATTCCCTATTTGATATTTGTGTTATGCTTAACTCTCCATATTGAATGCAATATATTCACTTAGGCTTCATTTCTGTGTATTTCTCTCCACATAAACAAATTGAGGCTAATCTTTCCCCGAATAAAATTCTATCATTTACTTAGAGGTCATTTCCATGATCCATTTATCTAGGCATCAAATCAAACAAGTTGTATTTGTTACATGCTTCGTTAACACCCAGTGTTGAAAACCAGTGAAATTCTGAACAATATGTAAAAAGATATTTTAAACGAAAATGAATGACTGAAATTACAAGTAATTACCTACAAAGTGATACAAATAACAATAATAGGAATAAATAAAATAAACATATGAATAGCGGTAACTTGGCTATTTACATAAGAAGTTTGTCACAATTTAAGCTCTAGGCAACACATTTAGCAACGGAGGTTTGCCAAGCCAACTACCTGTACGATTCTGCCTGTCTCCCTCCATGTGTTTGTATCCCTAGAACGTGTTCCTACTGTCCTGTCAATTCCAAAAATAATAATATCTTAAAACATTAAATATATTTATAAATGTAATATTAGGTCATAAACAGAAGTACGAGCTAATTATGTTTGTAATGTGTTAAAAGCATCAACATATATATTATCTATATGCAGACTCTGATGCAGACTCGGAACACGTGTGCATGTTAGGAATTAATAAGTATATTCTTACACCTGGTAATGGTACTTGGCAGCTTTCCAGAAGAGTGTTCCGAAGTAAAGAGGTTAGTCTAATTTGCCTTACAGACGTCATTTAGTATATTTAAGGCCTTCCCCTGACAGCCTGGTGCAGAGACCATTTTCCACAACTGTCTCAGTGTGTGGACCATGTACGTTTGTTGTTGATGTGGATGGGGAGTTATTCTAACCCTTTTCTGTGGCGATGTTGAGGTACTTAAAGTTGTCCTGGCACTTCACTGCATGGTCCCTGACCTCCACCCAATAAGCTTTTGTAATTACTGATAATGAGGACTGCCAACATTGTCATCAGGCATCAAGGTGACGGAACATTGTGTCATCGGGCATCTAGGTGACGGAACATTGTGTCATCGGGCATCAAGGTGACGGAACATTGTGTCATCAGGCATCAAGGTGACACAACATTGTGTCATCAGGCATCTTGGTGACAGAACATTTTGTTATCATGCATCTAGGTGAAGGAACATTGTGTCATCAGGCATCAAGGTGACGGAGCATTGTTTCATCAGGCATCAAGGTGACAGAAAATTGTGTCATCGGGCATCAAGGTGACACAACATTGTGTTATCAGGCATCAAGGTGACACAACATTGTGTCATCAGGCATCTTGGTGACAGAACATTTTGTCATCAGGCATCTAGGTGACGGAACATTGTGTCATCAGGCATCAAGGTAACGGAGCATTGTTTCATCAGGCATCAAGGTGACGGAACATTGTATCATCAGGCATCTAAGGGTTGGTAGTGTGCACAGCCACACTGTCATGTGATGCTTATCTTCCGCTCAATTAATCATCTTACTGTTACCTCAAAGTAATTGAGAATAAATTGTAAGGTGGTATATGTGGATTATATTTTGTGGTTGGAAGATTAGCTTCAGAATAATATGCCTAGAAATATTTACCACAATCATAATGTGTAAAAGAATACCTTACATTTATCAGAAGAACGATTATTTATTGATTAAAGAAATGCTTAAAAAAGTGAATACATTTGTAGGGTCCCCTTGTTGCACACAAGAGCATGATGCTTAAAATGCCAGGGCTGTTGGTTCGCTTCCAATGGGGAGGCACATAGAAAATGTTTGTATTAACTGGTAAGTCACCCTGGCTAATAAAATATATTTCTAATCTTTGATGGAATTTGTCAAAATAAATGCTGCAATTTGAAAGCAATTATTATTATATGTTTTACTAAGATGATGGACAATTTATGTTTTAATAAATTAATTTCGAATATTTCCTAACAAACATGACATCCACAACATTTCAGGGATAGCACAACTCAATGCCATTTACATCAAAAGGTATGCGTGAATTGATTCCCGCAAACCTCAATTTATTAATTTCTAATGCAGCCTACATTCTGGAACTTCATAGGGAAGCGATAACCTGAAGTTAATTAAGTCACACATACCTCAATTCAATCATTTATATTGCAGCCTACATTCTGGAACTCATAGAGAAGAGATAAGTTGAAGTGAATTGATTCACGCAAACCTTAATTTAATCATTTCTAATGCAGCCTACATTCTGGAACTCCACAGGGAAGGGTTAGCCTGATTGCTCATTCCAATCAAACCACTTCTCTGTATTTTCTTCTAAACAGGCTAGTGGTTTGGAGACTGGACATTCCCCATGTAGTAAATGAAAGCTCATGAGCCACCCACCATTGAGTCTTGGTATGATAGCATTACCACAAGCATATGGAGATGATCAAGACCTTACTAGCTAATGATATCATCCGCACATGGTGGAAGCACAAACCATCTCCATGCAATGCTTGTCTAGTTCTGGCTCGGATGTGCAATACACTGAGTGCCAAAAAAGGGAGGCCCATGGGGGAACAGGCATGGGAGATTTGTATGACTGGAACAGGGACAAAATAGCAAAAAAGAAATCAACATTTGGTAAATTCAACAAACATTTTGGCACATTTAAAAAGAGATGCTCAGGCTAACGGTCCTGAGAGACGTCCTCCTAAAAGTTAATTGCTGTATTAACATATGACACAATCATCCAAAATCTTAAACCATTTTTCAGCAAGAAGAATTTACCCTAACATATTATTGCATATTATTACCATTTGTGCCCAGGGGCTAGGGTCAATCTGAATTAAATGCTGTGGTATCCTTTTTGGATCTAAAGTATGCTCCCTCTAATGTTACTGCAGGAGGACCTAAGCACTGGTCACTCCAGTCCTGTCCAGATTCTGATTGTATAGCCCACTGTTGAAATATGTCGATTGAGGAAGATGGCCAGAGAATGTGTTCCTTCCAGCACATAAAGACTCTGGTATGATGTTCCCAGTAAACTTAAAAGAATGGTAAGAGCTAGTAGCAACGATACATGTCATAGCTTGACTTGGATTTTCACAAAGTTGAACTGGATATCACAAAATCTTTTTCACGCCTATTCACAATTGTGAACCCCATTATAAGCTTTACCCCCACCCGTCCCTCTACATGAGGCCAAACGGTGCAGCCTTCCCCAGACACACTTGGCTAAATTAATGGGACATGATAACCACGCCCAAGTCATTTGACTTTGTGTATGGGTCCAAGGTCCAAACATGTTCACATCACATGCAAACTGGAAAGAAGCACAACAAATAAAGACAAAAAGGTTAATAAAAAATATCAAATGCAATCATATGAATTGGTTAAATCAATGTGGGAACACTTACTATAAAATGACTTACACTTCAATGCTAAAAATGCCCAGCCCGATTGACGCAAATTTGCGTCAAAAATCAATGCGATACATTTCTATTCATAACTCCTAAAGATAGAAGCCTACGCTTTTTTTCCCGTTGTAGAGGACAGTTGTCCGAAAAGAAAAACTGGTCGGATGTCTATCTTTCGTAAAGGGAAAGCCTTCCAAATCTCGACTACAACAACACGAAAAAAATAAATAAAATAAAATCGCACGTGTTGCATTTTGATTCATATCTCCGGAAATATTAAAGATAGAAGCCTACAGTTCTTTTTAAGTTGTAGGGGAGAATCTTATGCAAAGAATTACATTCGTTTGTGTATTTCTGTAGAAATAGAGAAAGTAGAAACCTTCCAAATCTCGACCACAAAAACACTGTTTTTCATGATGGCAAAGAAAAAACTATTTCTTTTTTCAGAGGTTAATCTGATCTGATCTGAATTTGAATCTGTTTTGATTTTTGATTAAATGATCCATCACACTGATACAGGGATCCTAAATTGTCAATTTTGGTTGATATTGTACAATTTTCAGAAGCAATAATGCAGAGTACTTGTATATTATGTTACATGTTCCAAAAATACATTTTTTGTGTGGTTTTGAACCCCTGGTGATGTCCATATGTGACATAATCAGCCTTACCTATTGGAGAATACTTTGGCCTTCTCAATAAAAGCAACTACATGTCAACATACGTTTTTTGTATTCTCTTCACATATTGTTACTAAAAAACTCATTAAGTCTTCTCA
>JACXGK010001932.1:8741-38497 GCA_016801125.1 Novumbra hubbsi
GCATATGGTTCCGCCACACTACAACACCGTGACAGAATAAACCACCGTAAGGAACCAGCGGCATTCGACGGGCAGCGTTGGGGGAGAGAGCAGTACACCTGGTTGGGGGACTGGGGATCTGACTCTCTCTCCTCTGACGATTCAGGGGCGGAATATGAGGACTGGGATCTTCCATATGATGATCCAGGCTGGGGTGTCATCAGGGGGTGGAGAAGTCCACCTTTAACCCAGGATCCATGGGTTTCCTCGGCACCCAGCTCAGCCACTTCCCAGGGGCCCCCCCAAATAATTTTTGGGGGCGGGCTAGTGGGGTCTCCATGGGAAGAGTGGCTGGTATCTGATTGGTGACCTTGCCTCTCTGGTGCTTTGCTTTATTCCCCCTCCTACCCTGGGCCTATCACAACATAGACTATGTTAATGTGAGCCTCAAGTCCCTTTGTCATTCTGAAAGATTCTGTATCTGCAGCCTTGTTTCCCAATGGATTTGGGATTCTGTGTAAAATTGCAAATAAAAACAGAATGCAATGCTGTGCAAATCATTTCCCCCTTTGTATAATTGAAAATAGTATAAAAACTAAATATCAAATGTTGAAACTGAAATGCCATTGTTTTTGTAAAAACACAGTGAATTTGATGTCAGCATGTTTCAAAAGAAGTGGTGACAAGGGAAACGAAAAACTCGAAAAGTGGTGTAATGCCCAAAAAATCGAATCTGTTCTGATCCATCTTGATCTTTTGACCTTCAGAATTATGTCCTATATATTGTGGATTCACAAAACCATTAACTAGTATGAGGATGAATAGATAGCATTGTTTGAGAAGACAAGTATATTGGTGAAAATGTGTGAAGAGAATATAAAAACATATGTTGACATGTAGTTGTTTTTATTGAAAGCACATACTATACTCCTGTCATGTCCTGGCTGGGGTGCCTCTAGCCTCCTCTATGCCACTGTTGTGGGCTCCTCAGTCAGAGACAGCTGTTGCCAGTTGCCTCTGATTGAGGAGCCTACTTAAGTTAGGTTTGAGCCACACTCGGTGTGGTTTATTGTTTGTGCACTTTACAACGGTCACGGTCCTGTCTTGTTTATTGGTATTTGTCCTGTGTATGCGCTACATGTTTTAGCTGTAAGTTTGCACATTGTGTTTTATGTTTAGTTAGATATACGTGTTTTGCTGCTTGTTTCAGCACCTTTAATTTCGTTTCTAGTTCGTGTTTGTCTTGTGTAGTATAATAAATTCACCTTTTCTTTACAATGTCTGCATCTGGTTCCGTCACTCACGAGGCCGTGTCAACTCCTATAGGTAGGGCTTTTATTTCTAATTTGAACATTCCTGGGGTTCAAAACAACTCTAAGTTGTTTATTTTATAAGCAGATAACATAATAAACGGAAAAACTGGATTATTTCTATCAAAAACTGTAAAATATTAACCAAAATTGTCATTTTGGGGTCTATGTATTTTGATGGGGGATCACGAAATATTAAAAATCTGAGATCAGATTTGATTCTGATCAAATCAGATTAACCTCAGATAAAATGTTGAGGGTTTTTGTGGTTGAGATTTGGGAAACTTCTCCTATACAGAAATACACAATCTACATGTCATTGAAGATATGAATAGAAATGCAACAGGTGCGTTTTTTATGTTAGTGTTTTTGTGGTCAAGATTTGGAAGGCTCCTCCTTCATAGAAATACACAATCAACAATCGGCATTCTTTTCGGAAGACTGTCTCCTACAATGTGGTAAAAACCGGAAGCTTCTATCTTTAACTAGTCTGGAGATTTAAATAAAAATGTAACGTGTGCACATTTCGATGCAATTTTGCGTCGATTGATCTTTAAATAGCTTTTGTAAGTATGATTGGGTATTGGACACCCCAAAACTACCATCTAAAACAATTTGGATACATTTCACTACATTATTTACATATGAAATATCTGATGTTCCTCAGAAAACACACAGCAACTTACATGTAAATAGATCATCAAACAGTGAACACAGTCATACTGTATATGCATGACCTCATGCTGTTCTATTATCGTACATACCACCAGTTATTTTTTAACAAATGCGAAAGGCCACACGTATTGGTAGTGCCTGTAGAGAGGATATATAAAATGATGAACTACAGTAAGTTAATATCTAAACGTATTTAAATAAAGGCCAATGGTAAATAGGAACAGAATGACTTCTGTGTAGCTTGTCACCACACCCCTAAGCCATTGTTTGTGTATGTATATTTTATGCATAACATCCTAGGTATACCAGAGAGAGGTTTTTTTATTGTATGTGTGTATGAGATATTGAGGGCCCTTTACTCTCTCGTCATGGCTGGTGAATTGATCTACTCCAATGTAATATTCAATGAGACTGCAAACAAAGATAACATTTCGAAAGGTGAATGTCTCTTTCTTTATTATTCTTTATAAATATTTTGTTTACCGTAACATATTGAATAGGTAAATTGATACGTCAATTAATCTATAAACAGTGAGATAGAAACAAAAGGTCTTTGTTGTTTAGACTCTTGTTTATAATCTGGTTTTACAGTAGTTTCATACTATAATTTGTAACCATAAAGCTGTGTAATCAGAGTTTTTTCTAGTTCCGGTATAAATGTATTGTTTCTTTGTGGTTTTGTGTGATGTGTGTGAGTGTATTAACACAGTGACAACTGATTGTAAAGATACAGCTTCATAC
This sequence comes from Novumbra hubbsi, assembly GCA_016801125.1. Lineage (NCBI taxonomy): Eukaryota > Metazoa > Chordata > Actinopteri > Esociformes > Umbridae > Novumbra > Novumbra hubbsi. Next base: position 11,447 of record JACXGK010001932.1, read on the forward strand.
ATTTTTTTTGAATTATGGATTGTTTTTTGGGGGATTTTTTTATTTTAGTGAAAATTAGGAATCTTTTAGTTGTGACCAATATCAGCTTTTTAAGGATGTATTTACTGTAGTGGTTCTCAAACCATTCTTCAGGAACACCCAAACCTTTCAATTTTGTTGTAGACCTGCGTCTTTGTGCTAGCACTGGAATAGATGAACAATGACAATTAGTAGCATAACACTTTTACCCCAATGGTGTCAAGCGCAGACTGGCAGGTGACAAAGCGAGGAACCCAAGTGCGTAACAGCGCACAAACTAAACCAGGGGAGGGGAGAACATGGGCAGGGGTGGGGATTACAGGACTGGAAAACTAAACAAGGAGACTAACCAAAACTGACAGAGAGCCCTGAATCTGCAACAGCAGAAAAGTTCCAAAAAGCTAATCACAAGAAATACCTGCGTTCAGTGAGCGCTAGAGTATCCACAGACAACTGTGTTGATCTGGCACCGATTGAACCAAACACAGGGATTAAATAGGGGAGCTGATCGGACTGATGGGAAACAGGTGTGTGTACTAGGCAGGTGACTGGTGACGGTAGTGGCAGTTAAGTGACAGTAGAGGGGGTGATTGTGCGGATGACATGATGGGTCAGGGCGGAGTTCTGACAAATGTTGGTTTGCATGTTGGACCATTTAGTCAAGTGACTGTAACCTTCTGCAGAGGAGACAAAACGAATAGGGGATATTATTCAGAATAAGGTTTTACATAAATAATGCTGTCCTGCATGGGTGCAACCAAGATTTATTTGTTTAACTCTATTTCTATTTTCCTAATTCTGTTATCAAAACAGTAAAGGAACATGAAGAGGATGTAACATACTCAAAGGTCAAAACTGGAGCAAACCTGCAGGTGAATTCTGGGAAAGTTGAGGTTTGTGTGTGTGATCCATGTCTATTATATGTGTACATGTGGGGACCTACAGACCTAAAATAAAGATCCCCAGGGTTTTCAGGCTAGTCACCCAGTTCAGAGTTTAGGTTTAGAGAAAAATATCCAAATGGATATAATGTTTGGAATAGGCATTAGTTATGGAGTTATGGCTAGGTCAAGGTAAGCATAAAAGTTTAGAGATGGGTCCATGTTTAGGGCTAAAGAATAACGAACATCTATATTAGTTTTAGGTCTCTGTTGACTGAACAACAAAAATCTATTTTATTGTGTTTAGAATGAGAACTCTAACAATAACTTCTTGTCAAATATGCAATTAATCTCTAACTATTGTGATCAAACATGACAATCGATGATGTAATAAAGTATGTCAGGCTCAAATGAACCATAGTAGCAGTGTCACATTGTGATAATGTAACTCTTACTGAAATAATGTGAAAGCAGTATTTCAGCAGTTGTTTGCACAGTTAGCTTGTGTAATGTTTAATTTCTTATATTTACAGTGTAATCCTTATTTCTTTTCCAGATAAGTTTTTCCTAATTCCTGTTTTGTTAGGACTAGAGATGCGTAAGCGAGGATGGAACCCAATTGCACGAAGTAACTGAGGAAATGAAGGATCGATAAGACAGGGATGGCAGGATGAGTGGATGTTGAAGAGGGCTCGGATATAGCTTAGGGTGGTGCTCGGACAAGACGAGCGTGTGTTGGTTTAAATAGACTAAGTAGTCCAAAGAACGAGCTGCGTAATGCAGGAGCCGTAACTAGTAGACAAATGTACTACGTTGTTTGTACTGGCAGTGAGCCGGTGGAACTGGGGTGCTTATGTAGGGCACTGATGGGAGTGATGGGGAACAGGTGTGTGTAGTTGGTCACTGAGGTGCTGAGTGACTGGTGCTTGTAATTGCACCGCAGGACCGCCAGAGGGTGCGCTAGGGCCCGAGTTGGAACGGTGTCAGGGCGGAACCCGGACATGTTTAAATGTATTGTTTCTTATTTTTTATGGTAGTGTGTTTATTACCACTGTGACAACTGATTGTAAAGAAATAGTTTTTGAATGATGCATTGTTTTTTGGGGGATTTTTTTATTTTAGTGAAAATTAGGAATCTTTTAGTTGTGACCAATATCAGCTTTTTAAGGATGCATTTACTGTAGTGGTTCTCAAACCATTCCTCAGAAACACCCAAACCTTTCCATTTTGTTGTAGACCTTATATCTAGCCCATCTGATTCACATACTCATAGGATGAAACATTTCTGGAAAGAATCCAGTGTGCTAGCACTGGAATAGATTCATAAATACCAGATCAGATGTGTCTCAAGGAGAGGATGAACAGTAACAATTAGTAGCATAACACTTTTACCCCAATGGTGGTTTGCATGTTGGACCTTTTAGTCAAGTGACTGTAACCTTCTGCAGAGGAGACAAAATAACATGAATAGGGGATATTATTCAGAATAAGGTTTTACATAACTAATTGTAAGGTCCGTGAGAAACAGAGTGAAGGTAGGGATCCAAATGCACAATGAAGGATTTAGGAGAAATCCGTGAAGTGGAGGAGTGGAAAAGCCGTTTATAATGCTTCACTCGTAATCTGAGTTAGGCAACACGGTCAGGTTAGTAAATACTAGATACTGTCTTCAGTTCTAGGTAAAACAATCAAAGGGTTTAAGAGACAAACTTTACAAAGTAAAGTAGAGGTCTACTAACTAAATACGTGGCCTGGAGCAAACTGGTGTAGTACTTGGTTTGAATCGACAATGAGGGGTCAAAAACCAGGATGCTAAGTAGGGGTGATAATGATCTGATGAGGGACAGGTGTGTGTGCTTGATGACTGGGAGGGGTGAAACGGAGAGGCGCACTGCGCCCATAGGCCACCAGAAGGTGCAGTGGGACCAGATCTGAACAGGTCAGGGTGGAATCCTGACAGGACACCCCCCCTAAACGGACACCTTCAGGCAGCGCCCAACACGGCCGGGATAGGCACGGCGGAAATCAGCAATTAGCGAACGATCCAGGATACGTGAACTGGGCTGCCAGCTGCGCTCTTCCGGGCCGTAGCCCTCCCAGTCCACCAGATACTGATAACCCTGACCACGCCGACGCACGTCCAGGAGCCGACGGACGGTTTAAGCCGGGTGATCATCAATCATCCGCGGAGGCGCAGAAGCTACGGGGCAGAGGGCACTAGTGGAGAGCGGTTTAAGTTGGGACACATGAAAGACCGGGTGCACACGCATTGACAGAGGAAGCTTTAAGCGAACGGCTGACTGACCGACGAGGGAGACCACCTGGAACGGGCCCATGTAGCGAGGAGCCAGCTTCCAGGACTCGACCCTGAGAGGCAGGTCCTTGGCCCGGAGCCACACCCGTTGCCCCGGTGTATAAGAGGGAGCAGGGGTACGGTGTCGGTCGGCCGCACACTTGGAAGCGGCGGGAGCTCGCAGCAGCGCAACCCGGGCACGTCGCCAAACCCCACGGCAACGGCGGAGATGGGCCTGGACCGACGAGACAGCCACCTCGACTTCCTGAGATGGGAAGAGAAGCGGGGGGAACCCATGGCAAACGTGGAAGATGGACATCCCGGAGGAGGAATTCCCCAATGTGTTGTGGGCGTATTACACCCATGGCAGGTAAGTGCTCCATGCAGTCTGGTCGGCCGCGGTGGCCGTGCGTAAAGCAGCCTCCAATTCCTGGTTAGCCCGTTCGGACTGTCCGTTCGATTGGGGATGGTACCCCGTCGACAAGCTAACAGTGGCACCCAACCATGGCAAAACGCTCTCCAGACTTGTGAAATGAACTGGGGTCTGCGGTCTGACACCACGTCCCGGGGAATGCCTTGGGGGCGGAGCACGTGAGCCACCAGGAGGTCACCAGCCTCACGGGCAAGGGGCAGTTTTGGAAGAGCCACAAAATGAGCCATTTTCGAAAAACGATCCACAATCGTCAGGATGGTCGTCATGCCGTTGGAGGAAGGGGGACCCGTAACGAAATCCAAGGCGATGTGCGGCCAGGGGTGAAACAGAATCGTTAAAAGCTGCAACAGCCCAGCCGGGGGATGCGTAGACGTATTGCTGCGGGCACAGTCGGGGCAAGCGGAGACGAACTCCCGAGCATCTCTGGTTAAAATAGGCCACCAAAAATGCTGACGCAGGAAATGCAAGGTGCGATTGACTCCCGGATGGCAGGTAAGGCGGGAGGTGTCTGCCCACCGGAGAACATCAGCGCTGGGGACGAAAAGGCGACCAGATGGTCCGGTGCCTGGGTCCGGCTAGTGACGTTGTGCTGTTCGTATGGTTTGCTCAATCTCCCATGTGAGCCCTACGCGGATACAGGAGAGGGGCAGAATCGTACTCTGCTTGTCCGCCATCGTCTCCGGTGCGTACAGGCGTGACAGCGCATCCGGCTTGGTGTTCCGGGACCCCGGGCGATACGTGACGTGAAAATCAAACCTCCCAAAAAAACAAGGCCGCTTGAATTCAGGCGCTTGGCAGAGTGGAGGTAGGCCAGGTTCTTATGATCCGTCCATACAATGAAGGGCAGAGTAGCTCCCTCCAGCCAATGACGCCATTCCTCTAGTGCCAGCTTCACGGCAAGCAATTCCTTATTCCCCACGTAATTCCGTTCGGCCGGCGTCAGTTTCCGGGAGAAAAAGGCGCAGGTGCACCTTACTGTCACTAGTGGACCGCTGGGACAGGATTTCGCCCACCCCGGTGTCCGACGCGTCCACCTCAACGATTAATTGTAACGCCGGGTCCGTCTTGGTTCTCCCGAGAAACGCTCGGGGGGAGCGACGTGGCTTCCCGATGTGGTGGCGGCCCCGATGTTTGGGGCGGGTGTGTAGTGCCGTCCAGGCGTGCGGCCACCGAGGACTCCGATCCCTCCGGTGGGTGGGTGCGTTCGACAGGTTTCGGAGGAGCTCCTCATGTCGGTGAATGGCAGCGCCCTGGAGGTTCAGTGCGTGGTGCACGGGGTGAGGTCGGCTGGGTCCATCTTGGTCGATTCAATCTGTAAGGTCCGTGAGGAACAGAGTGAAGCTAGGGACCCAAATGCACGACAAAGGATTTAGGAGAATCCGTGAAGTGGAGGAGTGGAAAAGCTGTTTATAATGCTTCACTCGTAATCTGAGTTAGGCAACACGGTCAGGTTCTAGGTAAAACAAACAAAAGGGCTTAAGAGCCAAACTCTACGAAGTAAAGTAGAGGTCTACTAACCAAATACGTGGCCTGGAGCAAACTGGCGTAGTACTTGGTTTGAATCGACAATGAGGGGTCGAAAACCAGGAAGCTAAGTAGGGGTGAAAATGAGCTGATGAGGGACAGGTGTGTGTGCTTGATGACTGGGAGGGGTGAAACGGAGAGGCGCACTGTGCCCATGGGCCACCAGAGGGTGCAGTGGGACCAGATCTGAACAGGTCAAGGTGGAATCCTGACACTAATGCTGTCCTGCATGGGTGCAACTGTCATGTCCTGGCTGGGGCCCCTGGCCTTCTCTATGCCTTGGGGCTCACCCCCAGTCAGGACATGACACTTAGAGAGGCCTCTGGCCTTCTCTATGCCACTGTGGGCTCCCCAGTCAGAGCAGCTGTCATCAGTTGTCTCTGATTGGGGAGCCTACTTAAGTTGGGTTTTCACCACACTAGGTGTGGTTTTTTGTTTGTGTTTGTCACAACGTTCACGGTTTGTCCTTTGTTTAAATCCCTCATTTACAGTGGATACGCTACATGTTCTTTGTATTTTGCTTTAGTTCTGTTTTGATGTTTCCCACAGCACCTTTACTTTAACGTTTACTGTTCGTGTAGTTTGTACCTGTGTGTTTGTTGGATTAAATCACCTTTTCTTTATAACAATGTCTGCGTATGGTTCCACACCACACCCGATACCATGACAGCAACCAAGAATTCTTTGTTTAACTCTATTTCTATTTTTCTTATTCTGTTATCAAAACAGTAAAGGAGCATGAGGAGGATGTCACATATTCAGAGGTCAGAAATGGAGCAAACCAGCAGGTGAATGCTGTGAAAGGTGAGGTTTGTGTGTGTGATCCATGTCTATTATATGTGTACATGTGGGGACCTACAGACCTGAAATAAAGATCCCCAGGGCTTTCAGGCTAGTCACCCACGTTTAGCGAAATACATCCAAAGGGGTATAATGTTAGGATTAGCTATTGGTTATGGAGTTATGGCTAGGTCAAGTTAATTAAGCATAAAAGTTCAGAGATGGGTCCATGTTTTGGGCTACAGAATAAGGAACATCTATTTTAGTTTTAGGTCTCTGTTGACTGAAACAATTTAATGTGTTTAGAATGAGAACTCTGTAACAATAACTTCTTGTCAAATATGCAATTAATCACCAACCATTGTGACCTTGACATGACAATCGATGATGTAATAAAGTATGTCAGGCTCAAATCAACCATAGTAGCAGTGTCACATTGTGCTAATGTAACTGCAGTTGTTTTGTACAGTAATATGGTGTAACCTTTTCCAGATAACACCACCTCCTCTGGTGACCCCTCTCCCCCAGTTGAGTCAAAGGTTGTGACCCCTGAGAAAGCATCTCAGAGGGTTGCTTTGGTGACTCTGGTGTGTATCTGTGTTGTACTGCTGGTCCTGACCATCACTCTGGGATACCTTTGTAAGTAATGAACCAGTTTACTGAATTGACCTTTTTCACTTTACTGAATCAACCAGAGCTGTTCTTTGCTGTGTTGGTGTGGTTACTAATCCACAAAATGTGTTGAAAAGTACAATGCAAATCCTGATCTCAGCATAACAGAAGTTGCTGTGCAACAAAGTTAAATAATGCAGTAGTGTATAACAACTATTCAATTCAAAATAAATGATGTCTCTCCTTGCTGTTGCTCTAGATGCTTCCAACAAGATTGATTTTCAAGCTGAGAAGGTTCGCTCTGAAGAACTCTTTGCCCAAATGAAGGACAATTTAACCGGTGAAAATGTTAATGATCATAACATTTTGGTTTGTATGGTACAGTTTTGTAGTTTAAATAGTTTTGACCCAGTAGATTTTATTTAGATAATGATTACTGTATTGTACAGTATTATTTTGCCTGGCCAAAGCATGTATTTTGGATATTATGTGATAATTTTAGTTTGTTTTTCAGCCTAGGAAAAATTGTTACTTTGTCTAAACATTTTACAAGTCTGATGTTTTTTTTCTTTTTTGATCATATACATAAAATCTTTGTCAGTAACATAGCTTACATTAACATAGTTCATTTTAAATTCAGTGTCGGCTTCATTTAGATCCCATGATTGTATTCATATAGCAGCAGTCTCATTAAGCATCAACACGGCCTGACTGAATCCGGTCTGATGCTGAGCGTAGGATTGTAAATACCTGGTGTAAAGTATTATACATGTCTGTTTAAGTGTGCTAGGTCAGGCAGGTCAACATATCAAAGTAGCTTTCCTGTTTTTTTTTTTTTCCAAATGTCATAGTGGTTATAGCCTGAATTCACCTGTTATATTCAGAGCTTCAACAGTTGAAACAGGAACCTAACTTCATTCTACAATATACTGGCAGTCAGCCCATATCAGTTTCCTTGTTTTACTAATTGTCAGTAAGCAGATCCGGTAATCCAAAGCAATACACTAACAGGGTTGTCTTCACCTGGAAGGAGGTAGTTTTAGGCTTTGTTTATACAGGTAGCACAATGAATAATCTGAATATGGACTGTACAATGCAAAGCTGAATGCTAAATTCAAAAGAACTGTACACTCACTTTTAATTAGGTGTAATCTGTTTATAAGACAGAAAGACCTGTTGTCCTCAAAACTACAAAGTACAGGTACAGAGGTACATAAATAAAGACCAACAAGAAACACCAGGGAAGGAGTTACATAAATAAAGACAAACAAGAAACACCAGGGAAGGAGGTACATAAATAAAGACCAACAAGAAACACCAGGGAAGGAGGTACATAAATAAAGACCAACAAAAAACACCAGGGAAGGAGGTACATAAATAAAGACCAACAAAAAACACCAGGGAAGGAGGTACATAAATAAAGACCAACAAAAAACACCAGGGAAGGAGGTACATAAATAAAGACCAACAAGGAACACCAGGGAAGGAGGTACATAAATAAATATATTGATCAGGAACACCGATGTAATAGGGTAATAATATCAAACAGGTGTAATAAGGTAATATCAACAAACAGGTGTGTTAGGGTAATAATAACAAACAGGTGCAATAGGGTAATAATAACAAAAATGTGTAATAGGGTAATAATAACAAAAAGGTGTAATAGGGTAATAATAACAAACAGGTGTAATAGGGTAATAGGGTAATAGTAGGTGTCCTTGCTCCACATGAGGGAGAGAGGGTGTTGGATTATACTGGCTCAGCAGGCCTGACATGTCAGGATGTGAAACACTGATGTTTTTAAAAAACATTTTAAGACCTAAACTGGAATATCTGATTCAACTAATCATCAAAAATGTTTGGTGTGAAGTGCATTTATTGTGTAGGTCTTTATTTGGTTTGCCATGTACCTAACATGTCTAACATGGGGTAATTCATATGTGTTTATAGCCACAGAAGACCTGTTATCCTCAAACCTCCAAAACTGCACAATGAATCTTACTGAAGTCAACAAACTCCTGGCAAATGCCACAGGTCAGTATTACTTACTTTGAAAATTTTTCAGCAGAAGCGATTATCGAAAACATCTTATAGGAACTCAAGAGCGCATTAATGCCCAAATCTCCTGTGGATGAAGCAAAAAGAGGTGAGGAATATCCACCATATAGTATTTGCACCTTTCATCAAAGTTTGATTAGATTTAACTTTATTGTCCAAGTACATTACAACAAAATGCAGTTGGCATCCAACAAGTGCAAAAATGATCTGTGCAAAAATGTTGTGCAGGGCAGTGTGTCAATGTACAGAATGCTCCAATGTATGAGCCTATGAAATGAAATGAAGCGCAATGTATGGATGTGCAATTGGCATAGGGGAGTAATGTGCAATGTAACAATGTACCAAGTGCAAATATGCAGAAGGCAGTACAACCGGAACGCATTAAGACGAGTGGCAAATGAGGTGTCAAAGTGTAAATATGCAATAGGAAGAACAAACAGTATGCATTGTGCCAATGGCAAATAAACAAATGTGTAGTGCAAGAAGTAGTGCAGGAGGTAAGACTAGTGTCTGGTCACAGAGTTCAGCAGGGTACCAGTCGCTGGGAAGAAACTGTTCCTAAGCCTGCTGGTGCAGGAATGAAGAGACCTGTACCACATCCCTGGTGGGGGGGGCAGTTTGTGACTCAGGTGTGAGGGGTCCCTGATGATGCCACACGCGCTCCACAGACAGTGCTTGTGCTGGAGGTCTTTGATGGATGGGAGCGGGGCACCAATGATGAGCTGGGCGGTTTTCACCACCCGCTGCAGGGACTTCCGGTCGGCCACAGAGCACCCGTAGGACCAAATAAGGCTGTAACATAACGAAATGTGGGAAAAGTGAGGCACTGTGAATATTTTCCGGATGCACTTAATCCCCACAACAATCTGCAGAACCAACTTGTATTTCCCTTTAAAACACATATATTTATACTGTGGTATAATTGTATACACACCTATATTGATTATTCTGTTTTATAATTACATTATGTGATTTTGGGTTACTGTGTGTGTGAAGAACAATGGATACTCTGTTTCACACACTGGATCTCTGTGTTTGTCTCAAGGATACTCAGTCCTTGTTTCCAACTTCCACAGAACCCCCACATGTGAATTACTGTCTGCACTTTGACACACACAGAAACCCACACTGTGTAACTCAGCCTCTCTTTCCTAACATTTAAATGTGGAAGAATCAAAGACAGATAGACTGCTTAAAAAAATGATGTGGCCTTAGGGTTAAGGGCCCTGGTTAAACGTTTCATACATGAAATACAAGCGATTAAATTATGTATATCTATCAGATGAAATTACAACATGAAAAGGTAGATAAAAAAAATACCAGTCTATTGCAATTTGCTATTAGTAGTATTAAGCATGTCATGTTGGTCTCGCATGCGATTCTCAATTAATAGTATAGTAGTGTGCAGTACTAATGCTAGTAATATTAAAGGTATGCAGAAATATGAATTCAACTGTCTCACTGTATCACATTAGAATAAGCTAATTCAGCGGTAGGCCTATGCGCTTTTAAATGCAAGAATGATTATTTGTTAAGGATGTAATATAATTATACAAAATATAAATGCATATTAATTGTTAGCTAAAAAGTATTAACATTACTAGAGCGGCCAGCTGGCCAATTAAACAAAATTTGCAAGGTGGATAACGTGATCTTTGGTGGGTACTGGGTAATATTTTTTTTTTAAAACACAAAACCTTAAATATAACTTACTCGCACATCCATTCGAAATCCAAATATGGTCCCGCATTCTTAGCTATGGGGTGTGCCATTCGGAAAAAGATGGTCATTTTCTTAGCAGTAGCTTTAGACAGTTTTGCGAGGGCCTTTACTGATGGGGTAGCCTGGAGAAGCAGAAACTGTGCCATGATGTCTGACGTGCAATCACGGTGACATTGGGAGCACTCGTGGAGTAGTATGTTCTCCAGTTTCATGGTTGTAGCGCCAACAACGAAGGAATTGCCACTGTGATTTACCTTTGCATTGACATGGCACAAATTGCAAAACATAACCCCGTCCTAAACTCCAGCCATGTTCTTGGAACAACTTCTCGCCATATTTTAAAGAAGTTGCTCATTATTTTTTTGGTGGATGAGATGAGAAGGGGACACTCGCATTAGCCATGATAGGAGTGGTCTCGGCATGAAGGGTTTTGTTTGTCTTTGGGGCTCCACTCCTGCAACAAACCTACACATGATGGCTGGGTTAGCATAAACTGTCAACGAGTAGGCTAAACTCAGGTTTTAGCTACTATATTAAATAAATGCTGTTTGATGACCGAAGTGATTACATGATACACACAGTTGTTGTCTAACAACATTATTTTACAAAATAAAAATACTTACAGCAGCTCTATGAAAGCCCTGTCTGCCATTCTTCTCAATAGATCCTTTCAAATTATGTCAGATTGAAGGGAACATCAATCCAGACAGCTGATGACTCACTCTTCTTTTGACATTTATCTTTGAGGACTCTAGCCATATTTATTATGTGCATGGATAGAAAGATAACAGAAAGAAATCCCACGCACATTTATTTCAATGAATCTCAATGTTCAACTTAAGTTTTTTACCAGATTTCTGGAAAAGATTACATGGTTGTTTTTACAAGAAAAAATTGCATGACACATTACATGGGTGCTATGCCAGACGTTGTTTCCAAATAAATTGCTCTGCTTCTAATCACAGAAATAAATAGAACCTCATAAAGTATCAGGGAACAACATAATCTATCTGACAATTTAACATGCAAATGACGTGCGATGTAAATTAAAATAATAGGAGATACAGAGGCTGCCACAAGGAAATCTTCTTAGCAGTGACTGAAACCAAGACTATTATTTGTATTATAATTAATTCTTTTTAATGTATGCTTGGCCAGTGTACAAGCTGTTCACTCATTTACTAATAGTGTTTGGACAGTTTTACTTATACCATGACTACTGGTTTAACTCAATGACTACTGTGTTGTTAACTTCACATACAGGTAAACAAATATTTGATCCCCTGCTGATATTGTACGTTTGCCCTCTGACAAAGAAATGTTCAGTCTATAATATTACTGGTAGGTCTATTTGAACAGTGAGAGACAGAATAACAAAGCAAATCTAATAAATTATAAATTGATTTGTATTTTACTCAGTGAAATAAGTATTTGACCCCTTTGCAAAACATGACTTGGTACTGGAAAACTATTGTTGGCAATCACAGAGGTCAGACGTTTCTTGTAGTCCGCCACTAGGAGGAATTTTGTCCTACTCTTTGCAGATCCTCTTCAAGTCATTAAGGTTTTGAGGCTGATGATTGGCAACTCAAACCTTCAGCTCCCTCCACAGAATTTCTATGGGCCTGGAGACTGGCTAGGCCAGATTTTCTATGGGTCTTGAGCCACTCCTTTGTTGCCTTGGCCATGTGTTTTGAGTCATTGCCATCCTGGAATACCCATCCACGACCCATTTTCAATGCCCTTGCAGAGGGAAGGAAGTTCTCACCCAAGATTTGACAGTACATGGCCCCATCCATTGTCCCTTTGATGCTGTGAAGTTCTGTCCTCATAGCAGAAAAACATCTCCAAGCATAATGTTTCCACCTCCATGTTTGAGGGATGGTGTTTTTGGGGTCAAAGGCAGCATTCCTCCAAACACGGCGAGTTGAGTTGATGCCAAAGAGCTTGATTTTAGTCTCATCTGACCACAACCTTTTTCACCCAGTTCTCCTCTAAATCATTCAGATGTTCATTGGCAAACGTACAAAATCAGAAGGGGATCAAATAATGTTTTCTTCTACTGTAGGTAAATTATGAAGCAACTGATTTAGTTTAGTGCATGCATGAGTGCTGTCATTGTCTGGTCATGATTCTAAGCTTTGCATTTGGAGTCTGTTCCTGATGTCTGACAGCATGAGGTCCAAGCAGGTGGCAATGATTTCCTCCACTCCCCTGCATCTGTGTCCTAGACTCAAACATACTGCAGATGCAACCAGAGCCCAAATGTATGAAGATAAGAATGCCCCAAAACCACTAGAACTGAATAAGGATGCAGTTCAGGCCTGGTAGAGAAACAACTGGGAATAAACCTAGACCACGGTGATGTCTATGGGTTGGATTCTATTACTACCTGGACTCGGGCCCAGACCACTTTGACTAAATCTGTTGCAAAATCCACCCAACAACAGGCAGAAGAACATTTATTGAGAACAATATGTAGACTTAAGTTGACATTTTAACATTACCAACTTTTTTCTGATCACTGACAAAAACTGTAGATTAAGGTGTTTAATGGTCATGATTTGCCATTATAAAAAATGTAACTCAAAAAAATATTGATGAATTATAAGCTACTTAAAAATTCTAATGTACTCTAACTAAATTCTCAAACAAACATGTATTACCAAATGTCTCCTAGCAAATCAATGTGCCATTGGCTGGGTGTACTACAATGGATCCTGCTACTACATCTCTGAAGACAGAATGACCTGGGAACAGAGTCAATATGCCTGCATCCGTGATGGAGGACACCTGGTTATTATAGAGAGTCAGCAGGAACAGGTATGGAGTAATGTAGAGAAAGATAATGTACTAGCAGCTGTTGCATACCAAACAGAAAGTATAGGCTCCAACATTCAGCTGATTTTATTTTATTTGTATCTAATATGTATAAGACATTCTCCTGTAGTGTTTCTCTCTGCATCACCTGTCTTTCCTCTATAGGACTTTATTAGAATTAAAGTGGGAAACGCTGGTACACCCAACAGCTACTGGATTGGAATGACAGACAGTAAGGAGGAGGGAACGTGGGTCTGGTTGGACAATACAACCCTTAATAACAACATCAAGTAAGGACATGTTCTACACTTACTGATACAAGTTTCAACTAACATGATAAAATTCCAAAGTCACATTATGATGTTTTTGTAAAGGCATATTCTATGTGTTTCTCTATACATAATATTGTATCGTCTTAAGTGGAAAAAAGTACATTTCACAGGGCTTTTTTTTTCAATATTGCAGTCAATGACAAAGATGGTGGGTTGCCATCTTCCTGAAATGTTGCCCTTCAGCTTAACTTAGGTGAAAGTTTAGACATGACTGTGCTGGCGTTAGGGATAATGAATATGTTAATGGTCAGGCCTGAGGAATGGCACTCCGGCCAGTGGACAGGGAGGGTACTCCTGGCTGAATGTGTCCTCCTCGGCAGCCGACCAGAAACCAGGGCCTCAGATGTTTCCCCCCACATCTGCTTACGGCGCTCAAAGGCCTCTTCGTCCTCCTCCACTGTCATAGTGGCTCCCTGGTTGGGCGGTGTCGGTGCTAGACGGGTCCTCCACCACCTGGCTTGCTCCTACCTCCCCTGGTCCCTGTTCTCCAAAACACCTAATTGAGGCTTTCTACCACCTCATATGGACCCTGCTATTTATCCAGGAATATGCAGTCCGCATTCGGTACTAGCAACATCATCTATTCCTTTGGTTGAAAGACTCCTCAGTTGTCGACCCGTGCCGCTGGACCACAGGCCATGCCTGAGCCAGTCGCTGTCTCATGGGTTCTGTATACTCCCAGATTGTGCAGTGTGGAGGCGGCTGGGTTTCCCAGGTCTCTTTGGCTTGGTCCAAGAGTCCCCTGGCCGCCTGCCGTATAGTTGGAAAGGTGAAAACCCAGTAGAGGCCTGACGCACTTCTCTTACCCCAAAAAGGACGTAGGGCAAGAGCTGGTCCCAATTCTGTCCATCGACCTCCATCACTTTCTTCAACATGTACACATAAACCACAACTGGAAACTGGTGACTTTTGAATGTGTAGTAATTAAATATGTTATGTTGTGGAACAAGAGAATGTGCACAACATTTGTAGTTACATTTCTGGAGTGACATTTAGCAAGTTCATTTAAATTACTGGTGTTAATAGGATGATTACTGATCATGCAAGACCCATTTTTTTATGAAGTAACATTGTAATACCTGTTTAAATTATGTAGTAACGTCTTACAGTTGTTATGTTAATGTCAAATAAAGGATTTACCTGAATTAGTTGGCAGTGCATGAAGATGATCCAGAGACAATTAGGATTTGCCATGTAGTTTCAATTGAGATAGAAGATGATAAGGTTACAATCCTAGATTTCCGATCTTTGAATTATGAATAACAAACTATAACTATAGAATACTCCATCTTTAAATGTGCAATTTAAAGTCTGCTAATGAAGGGAAGGTAATATAATGGAGTGAGTTCAGGTTTTAGGGAAAATGAATCTGTACATTTCACTTCAGGTTCAGTGCTCTTTGATTCAGAGTCATATGGGTTCTGAGAAACTTAGTTGTATTGTTTCACACCCGAAGACCTGCTGCCTGTTCTATGCCCATATTTGGTTGTTCCTGTCCTCATTCTCCATCATCAAGCCTGGACTCCATTTATTGTCATTGTTACACTCACCTGGTCCCTCGTTTGTTTCAGCATAAATACCCCTTAGTTCTGGTGACCTGTGTGGGTTTGTGGGTTGCATGTCAATGTGTATGCAAAGTCCTGTAACCGCCCGAGCAGTTGGTTTTCACGCTGTTTAGTCTAGTCTGTGTTTCAGATGGGTTCAGCCTGTGAGTATTGGTGCGTTGTGCTTGTGATCCTACATTTCCTGCCAGTTACTGACCAACCGTGACATTGAGGGATTGGCCTTTACAAACCTAAACTCTTATCTAAAATTAGTCTTTTTTTTTTTTACTTTCAGTAGAGTGTGCTAACAGTGCAATGTCTCCCATTGGTTTGTTATTCTGAGGACTTCTGGTTCTCGCAACTGTATTAAAACATTCACACCCACAAGCATGTGTACTCAGAAACATTTACACACATACACAATAACACAATATTCCTACTCAGTCATAGAATAACTTGCTACATAGTTTTATCTCTTTCCTGTTTTAGGTACTGGGACCTAAACAATGGAACTAAAGACAGTACCCATCCAGAACCAAATAACTGGGACAATGAAGACTGTGCCCAAATAGGTTCTCGCTGTTCTAATCAAATCAGCTGTTGGTTGGACTATGGATGTAATACACCATCTAAAAGAATCTGTGAGAGTCGGTCAATTAAATAATAATCATTGCTAATGTGGTGTGTTACATTTGTAACCAGCACAAAATGTGCTGCATAGTTGGGCTGTAAATTGTGACCTAGAATCAGGTCCTGAATTAAGAAGCATAGTCATTAAAATAATTCTCCATGTAAAATATTTATGTGGTCAGGACTAGGCATAATTATTTTAAATTAAGCCTTTATAATGCATGGAAGTAGTTACAACTAGTTATCTAAGATTGTGTTAATGGGACCAATATTTCTGCTTTTGGTCTTTGTTGTGCATCTGTAGTTTAATAACCAACTGAATGTAACAGATTCCACTTACTTACTTCTAATTATGAATGGTTGATTTGTTAATTTTACATATGTTTGTGAGTGACTGTACTTAATCTGACGGTTTAGCAGGTACTATTTTACTAGTACTGTGCATTTTTTAATTGACATAAAGAGCATAATAAATTTGATGGACATTTCACTCTTGTTCTATTTACTTATATAAGTATTTTGTTAATATGGTAATACCATGCATGTGCCAAAAAAGTTGTGAATTTCATTGCTCGTAAATATGAGTGTTTCTGCACATCACAAATGGGCCATCTATATTTCCTCCTTGCAAGCAGACCACAATCTACAGAAATGATCATAATGTCTTAGGTCTTCTTGTAATACGCAAAGTGTAATGTGGTCCCAGTTCCAGGGTTCCCTTAAGATTATGAATGGGAGAGCGGCCGTTTGTCATTTTCACCCTAATCGTACATTGTCCAATGTAATCTATTCATTTCCAGTTTCACGTTTTAGGATTTCATTAAATTTTTTAGGGTTAATCAGCTACTCCTGAGGTCTAAAGTCATCACAAAATAAGGAATGTCATTAACATTCATAACATACAGTAAAAATACTCCTTTGTTGGTACGCCTCCACAAAAAATGAAGAACATGCCATTTTTGCTGAAATAACTTGAAACTGACAAAAGTAATTGGCACCCACCATTGTTTATTCCAGTATGACTGTGTTTTTCCTTCAAAAGTGATGTCATCTTGGGTTTGCTTCCGTGGAGCCAACTTTTGCTCAGAAAGTGATGGATGGTGCAATCTGAAACTGACAGTAATCCCTTTAGTCAGTAATCCTTGTTTTTTTTTCTATCATTTACACTTTCCTTCTGTTCAATCTGGGGTTGACTTTCCTCTTGCGGTTGCGCCCAGGGAGGTTGGCTACAGTTCCACGGACCTTGAACTTCTTTATAATATTTGCTGTTGGCACAGGAACATCAACCTGCTTGGAGATGGACTTGTAGCCTTTACCTTCATTGTTGTCTATTATGTATTGTCTGTTTGAAATGGAGATAAATTACATGTATTGAAGGACACATACTACTGTTGGCCAGTAGAGGGCAGAGAGAGACGTAGTTGAGTTGGGACCGTATACAGCATTGGACAAAAGTTTTGAGAATTACACAAATATGAATTTTAATGTCTGCTGCCTTAGTTTTTATTATTGCAATTTGCATATACTCCAGAATGTCATGAGGAATTATGAAATGAATTGCAAGTCCCTTTTTGCCATGAAAATAAACTTATTTCCAAAATAAACATTTCAACTGCACGAAACAGTGGACAACATGTCAGTGATGTTAACACAGGTAAGAGTCTTCCCAAGGACAAGGCTGGAGATCACTCTGTCAGGCTGATTGAGTTTGAATAACAGACTGTAAGCTTTAAAAGGAGGGTGGAGCTTGAAATCATTGTTCTCCCTCCGTCAACCATGGTTACCTGCAAGGAAACGTGTGCAATCATTGCTTTGCATAAAAAGGGCTTCACAGGCAAGGATATGGCTGCTAGTGATATTGCACCTAAATAATCAAGAACTTCAAGGAGAGGGGTTCAAATGTTGCGAAAAGGCTCAGGGCTCCCAAGAAAGTCCAGCAAGCGCCAGGACCGTCTCCTAAAGAGGATTCAGCTGCAGGATTGGGGCTCCACCAGTGCAGAGCTTGATCAGGAATGGCAACCGGCAGGTGTGAGTGCATCTGCATGCACAGTGAGACGAAAACATTTGGAGGATGACCTGGTGCCAAGAAGGGCAGCAAAGAAGCCACTTCTCTCCAGGAAAAACATCAGGGACAGACTGATATTCTGCAAAAGGTACAGGGATTGGACTTCTGAGGAAGGGGGTTAAGTCATTTTCTCTGATTAATCCCCTTTCTGATTAATAAAGCATGCTGAGACCATTCATGTGTGGGGTTACTTCTCAGACAAGGGAGTCGGCTCACTCACAATTCTACCTAAGAATACAGCCATGACTAAAGAATAGTACCAAAACATCCTCAGAGAGCAACTTCTTCTAACCCTCCAAGAACAATCTTTTCTCCACTATATCAATATTTCCCCCAAAATTGTGTCTCTGCGTAAAATTGCTTATTAAAACAGAATTCCATTATGTCTAAATCATGTTTCCTTATGTTTAATTGAACTTAGTACAAAGTCAACATATTAAATGTTGTTCAGGAGTAATGTTGGGGACCAATCTGTGAAAGACTGGTCAAGCAAGTACTGCAAGAATTTAAGACAACCATTCTCAAAGTAAAATTGCAAAGCGTTTCGAGATATCATCATACACAGAGGCAATCCACAGAGAATCTGGAGAAGTCTCTGTACGCAAAGGACTTGGCAGATAACAATATTGGATGTGATTTTTAGGCCCGCAGGTGGTACTGCATTAAAAACAAACACAATCCTGTAGTTGACAATCATGGATGGACTCAGGAACACTCCCGAAAGCCATTGTCTATGAACACAGTACGTTGCTACATACACAAGCCAGTCAAGCCAAACCACATTCTGCACATATAACAGCAGCATGGCTCCTGGGGACCTCGAATTGTTGAGCTGCTGAAATCCTAACTAAAAGGAAAAATGCGAATACATTGACATTCCGAATTTATAGCAACTCCTCAGTTCCCATACCCTTGCAGGGTATTGTTCATTTTAAGATTTGTTGAGGATAATTTGTATTATGTATATCTATATGCCCAATTGGTAATTGCATAAATATAGTTAATTGTTATTTGTTCTATATGTTTTTAAACGTGTCCTTACATCCTCCGTCTTGTATTGATTATGTGGCATTTTGTTCTCTGGTGAGTTTTCCCGCCAATGCCTTTGATTGGCTGATACAGGTGTATGGAGGGTCAAGTTATTAAGTTGTCTGTATGTGACGTATCTGGGTCTTTCACCTGGGGACTGTTGTTGCCGTATGAACCACCATGTGATTGGTTTGCTAGAGCTGCTTGAGTAATTTGGAATTAAGTTGACTTTACCCACAAACCTAGAAAAGTGTACATTTTAAATAGATCGCTTTAGTATGCTGCTGGCATCAAAATGGGCATGTATTTTTCCAAAAACAATAACACAGCCTCTCAGTTTCAACATTTGATGAGTTTTCAATTTTTCTATTAAATATAGTGATAAGTGATTCACGCATCATTGCATAATAGCTTTTTTGGAAACAGGGATGGAGGGACAGATATCTATTCAAATTGCAGCCTATGTCTCGGCAGACTGTTGAACAAGGCAGTGGTGTTGTACTACGTAGGGCTCGCCCTTCTCTCACAATGCAATTTAGGTACAATGAAAAAATGAATACGCATACTCAGAGTGTTACTGTGACCAATGTAGCTCTTAACTTCATATTTAAGAATTTCTCCTCCTCCTCTGCATCAATCAACTGTGGGGTACCTCAAGACTTTGACCTAGGCCCTAAAGGCACCTCTACTGGCAGGTCCTGGTCCACCTCTAGATGGCCAGGAGACCCCAGCCAGGACATGACAGAGCCTGTCTCGGCCGCAAGACAAGAGAATGCGCCAGGACCGGTAGAGGCTCCGCCCCCGAAGCATTACAGAAAGCCGTGGTAGGATAGGGTGGCTCCACCCCCGAAGCAGGACAGGGCAGCGGAGCCAAGATGTAACACAGCAATGGGAGCGGCTCATCCAACTGCCCTCCGGAGGCGGGGGCGGTAACGTCTGGGAACACAGCATGTTGCTGCATCCACAAATGCAAGATGAAACCCATGCAAAGAAGAGACCAAACATAGAAAAGTTAAAAAAATGCGGTCGTCTGATCTGGGCCTTAGCCATTTAAGATGCACTGGGGCAAAATTGACAACTGTACTGTGGTCGGACAAATCTAAATTATGAAATATTGTTGGAAATCATAGACGTTGCATCCTCAAGGGCAAAAGAGGAGAGGGACCATTCGGCTTCTTATCAGCGCTCAGATGAATAGCCAGCATTCGTGATGGTATGCGGGTGCATTATTGTACATTGCATTGGTGACTTGCACATCTGTAAAGGCATCAATAACCCAGATAATGCCAACCACATTCTGCACATATTACAACAGCATGATTCGGTAGTAAAACTGTCTGGGTGCTACACTGGCCTGCCTGCATTCTGGACCTGTCACCCACTGAAACATTTGTAAACTAAAAAAGGAGACTTTAAATTGTTGAGCAGCAGAAATGTAATTTCAACAATGGGAATACATCTCAATTTCAAAACTACAGCAATTGATCTCCTCAGTTCCCAAATGCTTGCAGAGTACTGTTCTTTTTTTAAACCTGCTGGCAGGTCCTGGTAGGGGGCCTCTGACCTTCTCTATGTGCCTGGGGCTCACAGTCAGGACCTGGCTCTGGTATCTGGTTTGTTCTCCCCAATTGGGGGCACATGTAACCAGTTGTCCCTACTTGGGGAACATATTTAAGTTGGTCTGTTTGGTATGTTTGGTGTCAGCCTGATTTGCTACCCCTCAGTTTACGGTTTTGTCTCTCCTTGTCACGATTCCTCCTGGCACAGTGCGACCATTCCAACCTCCTCTTGCGCCGGTCTGTTTCGCCTGCCTTCCAGTCACCATCATCCCCAACACTGCTCAACACCCAAGGATTGTAAACGTACCCAGACTGTCTTGTTCAATCACACCACCTGTTTCTCATTTCGCCTTAGTAGGTTTCATAGGTTCCCTCAGTTTCTTTGTCCTTTGTCTAGTATTGATGCCAGTCCTGTTCACTCTGCCACAGACCAGATTTGTACTTTTGTCTTGGGCAGCGTCTCAGTTTGGGTTATCCACCCGTAAACGTCAGGTTTCGGAAATAATATGCTATTTTCATTTTTGTACCTGCATCTGCCTCGAGACCCTTTCTTGGAATGTGACACTCTTCTTTTGTTGTTTTGATATCATTAGTTTTGAGTTCAGTAAAAGGAAATAATAAAGAGGATGTACACTACGTTCTGCGCATTGTGTCCTGCATATGAACCGTAACACCTGCTGCTGGCATAACATTTTAAATGGGCATGTATTTTTCCCAAAACAATTACATTTCTTAGTGTCTTTGTACATTGTTTCATTGACTGTAGGGAGAAGTGATTCGCTCATCATTGCATTTTGGTTTTATTTGAATATTACGAAGCATGCCAACTTTTTTGTAAGCTGGGTTGTATGATGGCGAGAAAGATACATATTAAAATTGCAGTCTGTCTCTGCAGTCTGGTAAACAAGGCACAGTGAACAGTGGTGAGATACTTTGATGTGATGATTTAGTAGTATATTAATCATTTCAGAGTTATTACACTTGTTTCAGTATATATTTATACAGTTGATATAAAAAGTATACACATTAATGTCTACATGTAATGATTTCCACATTCTAAAATCAATACATTCAAAGGTCTTTGAAACAAAACATGCCGACCTTTAAACAGCGTTTGCAGTAACATGGTCACTGATAATTTTAAAAGCATTGTGGAATACGTGGAAGTTGATTCAAATGTGTTTATGTGTGTAAGTAGTTTATACTCATGTATTTATAATGATAAAAATGCTATCAGTTGAAGTATTATTAAATACATTCAATTCAGTACTCTTTATTAATTATTTACGGTAATTGTGTCTTGCTGACCATTCAGTAAATGTTTGCACATTTATATTAAAATGTTTTACCTTATGCCACTTGTTGTCTGTCATGCACCATAGCACCAAAGTAAAGTCCTTGTTTGTGTAAACCTACTTGGTAATAAAGCTGATTCTGACTCTGATTAATACAGTGATGTTCATTTTTTATTATTTTCAGCTGTTGTAACCACTGTGCGTGGGTTGATATACATCTCCTGACACTATGTGCCTTGTATAAGCTCTGATCAAAGCTAGGCAGCCTATTTCTAAAAACAGAATATGGAATAATCTTGACCAGGATTCAGAAATGGGTCTCTCATTTTGCAATCAACAAAAAGGACATGATAAAAACAAACAAAGTATACTTTGTGAAAGGACATACCAATAACCTTTCACTACATTATTTACGATGAAAATATAAGTTTGATGTTCCTCTGTCAAAGAGATATATATATAACACCTGACTTACACATAAATAGATAATTAAATAGTGAATTTGTTGTCATACAGTATATGCGTGACCTGATGATGTCCTCTAACCGTACATAGTATCAGGCATATTTTTTGCGAAAGGCCTGATGTATTGCTTGTGCCTGTAGAGACGAGAATAAACTAACAACTACAGTAAGTTGATTTCACCAGTTATTTAAATTAAGGCCAGGGGTAAATATGAGTTAAATGACTTCTATGACGCTTGTCACCACACCCCTAAGACTTAGTATGGGTCTATGTGTTTTGTATCCACAACATCCTAGGTATACCATAGTGTGTGTTTGTGTGTGAGTGAGATATTGAGGGCCCTTCATACTCTCTGGTCTTATCCCTAAGATGAAGATGTCTGGTGAATCATTCTACTGTAATCTACAAGTCAGCAAATCTCAGAAACAATGTGTTGGGAACAAAGACAACGTTTCGAAAGGTGAATGTCTATTTGTTTATTATACTTACTTAAATTTTTTGTACAAATTTCCATAAATAAGTTAACCATAACATATTGAGTTGCTTAGTGGAAAGATCAATTGATCATTAAACAGTGAGTTAGAAACAGAAGAAGTCAGTTTTTTAGACTTTTGTTTTGAATCTGGTTTTACTGTAAAGTTTCATACACCATTACTTTGTAACACTATAGCTGTGTAATTTCGGTGTTTCCTGGTGAGTGTTTAAATGTTTTTTTAGAGTGATTTAAACTTGTGATTCCATATATTTGTAGTGTTGCTGAACTGTTTAATCTAGGCTCGACAGGTCTTGCACATAGTTTTATCTTTATCAAGCTTGGTTTAAAAAAAAAAAAAAAGAAGAAATGTCTGCTTTCAACAGCTAAGTACATTTTTCACCACAGCCTGCTGATCTCCCTGCACCATGTCTCCTATCTATGTTAGACCTACATCAGACAGGCTGCTCTCCCTGCACCATGTCTCCTATCTACGTTAGACCTACATCAGACAGGCTGCTGCTCTCCCAGCGCCATGTGTCCTATCTATGTTAGACCTACATCAAACAGGCTGCTGATCTCCCTGCACCATGTCTCCTATCTATGTTAGACCTACATCAGACAGGCTGCTCTCCCTGCACCATGTCTGCTATCTACGTTAGACCTACATCAAACAGGCTGCTGATCTCCTTGCACCATGTCTCCTATCTATGTCAGACCTACATCAGACAGGCTGCTGATCTCCCTGCACCATACATTACTTCTGAGGAACATAACTTAAGTCTATATATTTACAAAAAGCATTTATTACAAAAAACATTACTGCGTATATATATATATTTAATTATTAAAACAAAAAATCTATTATTTATTTTTAAGCATTGATGCAGAATCGTTCACTTCAGCATTGCGATGCATCCTATAAACGATTATATTCCCCAGCTCTAGTGTGCACGCATGGGTGAATTGGATCCCATGCACCCAAGAATATATTTTGTACAGTAAGAAAGGTATAATGTTAAATCTATCATATTTAAGGTCTAATCCTCCTTACTTTCCCAGATAACAACCTCCCCTCTGCTGACCCCACTCCCCCAGTGGGGTCAAAGGTTGTGATTCTTGAGAAAGGGTCTGTTAGGGTTGCTTTGATGACTCTGGTGTGTGTCTGTGTTGTACTGCTGGTCCTGACCATCACTCTGGGATACCTTTGTAAGTAATAAACCAGTTTACTGAATTGACCTTTTCACAGTACTTTGTACTTGTTGTGTTGGTATCGTTACTAATTCACAAAATGTGCTGAAAGGTACAATGCAAATTCTGGTCACATCAGAAGTCACTGGGGAAAATGTAGGTGGTGTGCAACAATGTTAAATAATGCAGTAAAAGATAATAAATATTACATTAAAACTGTGTGAAAATAAATACCCAAGTCGGCCACATTCAGTGAATACAGATTGGCTTTATAGTTTAAAATACATTAAAAAGAATTGTCTCCATGCCTTGTCTCTAGATTTTTCCAACATGACTGATCTTCGAGCGGAGAAAGTTCACTCTGAAGATCTCTTTGCCCAAATGAAGGGCAATTTAACTGGTGAAAATATTAAGTCTTTCATTATGTTTTATGAAATCCTTGATATCTGTTAGTTTGGTGCAGTTTAAATAGTTCTGTTTCAGTGAAGTTTTAATTTAGATTATGATTACATGTATTGTGAAGTGTCATTTTGCTTCCCAAAATAATGTATTTTATATAGCATATGATAAATTATGTGGGGTTTTCTGCCTAAATGTACAATTTATTTTCTTTTTGATCATTTACCTCAGATCTGTATCCGTAACATAGCTCATTTTAACTTTCATGTCTGGACGCATGCATTTTTAGATCCTTTATTATATTTGTATTGTAAAAAGCTGGCCAAAGTAAGTATTGTATATGTTTGGCTAAGTGTGCTAGCTTGCGCTGGTCAACTTATCAGTTTGTTTGGTTTTCCAAATGTCATACATTATAGCCTGAATTCACCTGTTATATTCAGAGCTTCAACAATTAAACAGGAACATAACTTTCTGATACACTATATCGGCAGTAAGCCAAGGTTAGTTCAGTTTTCTTGTTTTACTAATTGCCAATACTGTAACCAGGAGAAATGTCATTTTAGGCTTGGTTTATACAGGGAGCATAATGCATAATCCTTAGCTTTTTACTAATTTTGATTTAGTGCTGAGGGAAGGTTTGTGATACCCTGGTTGTATGTGAAGTTTTTGGAGAACACTATCATTATGTAGGTCAATACTTAGTTTGCTTAGTGCCCAACATTGTGGCCTGAATTAAAAGGATATGTACATTCTTCTAACTTGGTGTTATTTACATCTGTTCATAGCCATGGAAGACCTGTTATCCTCAGAACTCCAAAACTCCAAAAGGAACCTTATGGAAGTAAACCAACTCCTGGCAAATGCAACAGGTAAGGTACTTGGTTTGACAATTTTCAGCAGATCCCTTATTTAAACAATGTATCGGAACTCAAGAGCACAATCATGCCCAGATCTTCTGTGGATGAAATACAATCTAACTGGTGAGGAATTTCAACAATTTAGTATTTGCACCTGTTATAAATGCTTGAAATCCATATTTCTCTATAGGGTACATTGTTTCAATGGAGGACATGTTCAGAGTGAAATGCTGTAATTGTGCTATAAAGTTAATATTGATAGTTTTTTACATTATTTATTATGATTAGTTTTACATTTATTAAAGTCTGTGGTTGCTTTTCCCAGAACATTTATTTTTAAATGTATTTCCATCTTTCTACTAGCAAAACAATGTGCAATTGGCTGGGTGTTCTACAGTGGATCATGCTACTACTTCTCTAAGGACAAACTGACCTGGGAACAGAGTCAATATGCCTGCATCCATGATGGAGGACACCTGGTTATTATTGAGAGTCAGCAGGAACAGGTATGGAGTTATGAACAGTAAGATAATGTACTAGCAGCTATTGCACACCAATCAGTTAGTGTAGGCTCCAACATTCAGCTGATTTTATTTTATTTGTATCTAATATGTGTAAGACATTCTCCTGTAGTGTTTCTCTCTCTGCATCACCTGTCTTTCCTCTATAGGACTTTATTAGAATTAAAGTGGGAAACGCTGGTACACCTAACTGCTACTGGATTGGAATGACAGACAGTAAGGTGGAGGGAACGTGGGTCTGGTTGGACAATACACCCCTTAATAACAACACCAAGTAAGGACATGTTCTACACTTACTGATACAAGTTTCAACGAACATGATAAAATTCCCACAAAAAGTCACATTATGATGTTTTTCTAAAGGCATATTCTATGTGTTTCTCCATACATGATATTGTATCGTCTTTAGTGGAAAAAGGTACATTTCACAGGGCTTTTTTTTTTGCTCCTCAGGTTAACTTAGGTCAAAGTTTAGACATGACTGTACTGGCGTTCGGGTTAAGGAATATGTTAAGGGTCAGGGCTAAGGAATGGCACTCCGGCCAGTGGGCAGGGAGGGTACTCCTGGCTGAATGTGTTTTCCTCGGCAGCCGACCAGAAACCAGGACCTCAGATGTTCCCCCCACATCTGCTTACAGCGCTCAAAGGCCTCTTTGTCCTCCTCCACTGTCATAGTGGCTCCCTGGTTGGGCGGTGTCGGTGCTAGACAGGTCCTCCACCGCCTGGCTTGCTCCTCCCTCCCCTGGTCCCTGTTCTCCAAAACACCTAATTGAGGTTTCTACCACCTCATATGGACCCTGCTATTTATCCAGGAATATGCAGTCCGCATTCGGTACTAGCAACAACATCCATTCCTTTGGTTGAAAGACTCCTCAGTTGTCGACCCGTGGTTGTTCCTGTCCTCGTTCTCCATCATCAAGCCTGGACTCCATTTATTGTCATTGTCACACTCACCTGTTCCCTCGTTTGTTTCAGCATAAATACCCCTTAGTTCTGGTGACCTGTGTGGGTTTGTGGGGTGCATGTCAATGTGTATGCAAAGTCCTGTAACCGCCCGAGCAGTTGGTTTTCACGCTGTTTAGTCTGGTCTGTGTTTCAGATGGGTTCAGCCTGTGAGTATTGGTGCATTGTGCTTGTGATCCTACATTTCCTGCCAGTTACTGACCAACCGTGACATTGAGGGATTGGCCTTTACAAACCTAAACTCTTATCTACATTTTTTTTACTTTCAGTAGGGTGTGCTAACAGTGCAATGGCTCCCATTGGTTTGTTATTCTGAGGACTTCTGGTTCTCGCAACTGTATTAAAACATTCACACCCACAAGCATGTGTACTCAGAAACATTTACACACATACACAATAACACAATATTCCTACTCAGTCATAGAATAACTTGCTACATAGTTTTTTCTCCTTCCTGTTTTAGGTACTGGGACCTAAACAATGGAACTAAAGACAGTGCCTATCCAGAACCAAATGACTGGTCCCCAGGGGAAGACTGTGCCCAAATAGGTTCTCGCTGTTCTGATCAAATCAGCTGTTGGTTGTACT
>JACXGK010001932.1:38597-61327 GCA_016801125.1 Novumbra hubbsi
TCAACAGCTCACGGTTTGTCTTCATTTAATTCAATGTTCAGTGTATACGCTACCTGTTATGTGTACTTCGTTTTGTTAGTTAATCCTTTCATTTACGTTTACCGTTTCATGTTAGTTTGTACCTGTTTACTGGATTAAATCACCTTTTGTTTGAAAAATGTCTGCATATGGTTCCGCCACACTACAACACCGTGACAGACTATGTATGTAATTCACCATCTAAGAGAATCTGTGAGAGTCGGTCAATTAAATAATAATCATTGCTAATGTGGTGTGTTACATTTGTACCCAGCACAAAATGTGCTGCATAGTTGGGCAGTATATTGTGACCTAGAATCAGGTCCTGAATTCTCCATGTAAAATATTAATGTGGTCCGGACTAGGCATAATTTTTTTAATTAAGCCTTTATAATGCATGGAACTAGTTATCTAAGATTGTGTTAATGAGACCAATGTTTCTGCTTTTGGTCTTTGCTGTGCGTCTGTAGTTAAATAACCAACTGAATGTGACTGATCCTACTTTCTTATTTCTTATTATAAATGGTTGATTTGTTAGTTTTACATATTACTGTGAGTGACTCTTTACTTAATCTGACGGTTTAGCAGGTAATATTTCACTAGTATTGTGCCAACAATTTTAAATTGACATAAAGAGCATAAATAACATAATACACATTTCACTCTATTTACTACATAAGTATTTTGTTAATTTGGTAATACCATGTATGTGCCAAAAGGTTGTGAATTTCATCGCACCGTAAATGAGTGTTTCTGCATTTACAAATGGGCCATCTATATTTCCTACTTGCAAGCAAACCACAATCTACAAATGCTCATAATGTCTAAGGTCTTCTTGTAATATGCAAAGTATAATGTGGTCCCAGTTCCAGGGTTCCCTTAAGATTATTAATGGGAGAGCGGCCGTTTGTCGTTTTCAACGTAATCTACTCATTGTCCAATATTTCCAGTTTCACGTTTTAGGATTTATTTAGGGTTAATCAGCTACTCCTGGGTTCTAAAGTCATCACAAAATAAAGAATGTCATTAACATACTCCGTAACAAATTAAATCAGCTCTTGATATTGAACGAGACCAAATGTGTTAGAGCTTTACTCTGATCCAAAATACCCTGAACCATGTCCACTGTCACATGATCAAATGCAACATGAAACATTGGGTAACACTTTTCATCCAGTTTGAGTCTTTATGTGTGTTTGTCTGTGTATTGTCAAATCACTCCTCTGATGTTTTTTGTTTTGTACCAGATGTAAAGTGTATTTAGGTCCCAGAAACGTTGAAGTTGAATGAATTATATTAGTTTATAGTGTATTTTTTCTGATGCAACCATGCATTCATGTAGCATGTAGCTCATTTGAAATATCAACATATAATTTTTTTAATTATCTTTAAGGGTAACAACACATTGTAATGAAATCCCTTTTTAGGTGGAATGAAGTATACCAACAAATTTGACCATTTGTCATTCGTCTGTATATTGTCTGGTATAGCAGTGGCTACTTGCACCATTTAGGTGCGACCAGAGGCACAAAAATGGGGTATGCAGCAAATGCAGTGCATAGGGGTGCTGCAAGTGTGCAGTTGTGCCCCTGGGTGTGATGCACACAAAACCTTTGGTCACATTTACAGTTATGTATTGTCTGTTCGAAATTGAGATAAATAACATGTAGTGAAGGACAATTACTACCGTTGTCCAGTAGGGGGCAGTGAGAGACGGGGTTGAGTTGGGACTGTATACAGCCTTGGACCAAAGTTTTTGAGAATTACACAAATATTCATTTTAATCTCTGCTGCCTTAGTTTTTTTATGGCAATTTGCATATACTCCAGAATGTCAATAAGAATGATAAAATTCATTGAAATGAATGGCAACACGTGCAAATCATTGCTTTGCACAAAAAGGGCTTCACAGGCAAGGATATGGCTGCTAGTAATATTGCACTTAAATAGTCAAGAATTTAAGGAGAGGGGTTCAAATGTTGTGACAAAGGCTTCAGGGCGGCCAAGAAAGTCCAGCAAGCGCCAGGACCGTCTCCTAAAGAGGATTCAGCTGCAGAGCTTGCACGTCCCTCGAAAATACATCACTCATCTCCTTTGTCAACAACTGATACCTCACTTATGTAATTATTTTGTGTCCCCTTAAGTTCTGTAAAGTGATTAACAATACTACCTTATCAACGACAAACTAATGACCCATTTGTAGCTATAAATTAATAACCAATACTTCACCATTAGTTAATTATGTTGTGACCCGTTCAGGTCAGGCAAGTTGGCTGGCCAATCAAGCACAGTAAAACCAGGGGCAGCAAATCAGTTACCAGTCATTTTGGCACTGTGGGCAGGTACCAAGTCCTGCTGGAAAATGTCCAAGGTGGTTTCTTTGAAGAATATAAAAACATATTCTGATTGGTTTTACATTGTCTGGCAACTGTATGTTGTTGTTGTGGAACAGATTTACTAGAATAAATGTACTGTTTTAGGCACTGTGTCAATCTATGATTGTTAAACACTAACTACCTCCCTTGACAACAAAATATTGGAGATTGAATGTGTACGACCTTGCATTTGATATGATTCCCATGCGTGATTAATGGCAACACACAGTCCAACTGTTTGATGCCATTCTAGTTGAATTTTTTTAATATATTGTATAATCCACGTCCTAACTAAGCTATTCAGGAGACAAATCTCATATTGGAGGGGTATACCTAATGAACTTGTCCCAGATAGAATTTTGTTTTGAATTCAATATAACAAGCCAAGATATTCACAAAATATTTTTAAGTTAGTTCCTGTAACCCAGTGCAGAGTCTCAATATATATTTTTTTATCTAGAGGTCATCACAAGAGGTACTAGCCATGTGAATATCTCACAAGGGGATGTTCAGCAAGAGGAAGTGTTGATTTTAGAGACATGGTGTTGTTGTGAATTGATAAAAGAAAGACATCTCCCTGGGAGATTTCTGTGAAAACAGAAACCTCCTACTGATAAAAATATTTTACACTACTGGTCCCAGCTCAGATTTACCTGTTATCAAATGTGTAAAAAGTTTGATGGGTGATATATATATAATAACATATCCTGTACCGCTAGCCAAAAAACTGATCACAAAGTTGTGAAAAGTTAAATGGGGCTTCACTTCTAGTTTAATTCTGCCCACCGTTCAGTGAATAGGCCAGTAGAGGATACTAACCGCCCCTCTAATCTATGTAAAATAAAGCAAAGTCCCCCAATGAAGGCTGTTTCTGGCACCATCAGGAGGCAGCCTCTGCACAGTAGAACCTCCCATCAGCACCTCTTTAAGGGCGGATTGGTTGATGCTAAGGGGAAGAAGCTGGAATACAGACAGAACCCAAAAGAAGTGACAGAGCATTTGCAGGTGTGTGTGTGGGTGTGTTTGTGCATCCGTGTGTTTCTGAGATTATAAAAGCCCTTCTTCCTCTTCTGTTAACCACTATAATTGTCTTGAAACAATGACAATGTATGGTGAAATTGTTTACGTAATTATAACATTTTCTCTGCCTCAAAAGTAAGATTATATGGCAGAAAGTATGTGGACTATGCAACCTGACAATAACCCAAAACATTCCAGTAAATCCACAGGAATGGCTCAAAAGAAAGAAATATAGAGTTCTGGAATGGACATTACGAAGCCTGGATCGTAATCCCACTGAGATGCTGTAGGGTGATTTGAAACGGGCTGTGCATGCAAGAATCCCCTCAAACATCACACAGCTGAAAGAATTCTGCATGGAGGAGTGGAAAAAACGTTGTCAGAGACATTATAGGAAATGTCTCATTGAGGTTATTTCAGCCAATCGGAGCGATACCAGCTATTAGGGCATAGGGTGTCCTAACTTTTTTCCGCAGTTGGAAATGTCATCTTTGTAAATCTTTTGTTAAATAAATGATATCATGGTTCAAAATGCATTGTTTGAGTTATATCACTTT
This sequence comes from Novumbra hubbsi, assembly GCA_016801125.1. NCBI lineage: Eukaryota > Metazoa > Chordata > Actinopteri > Esociformes > Umbridae > Novumbra > Novumbra hubbsi. The sequence continues at coordinate 42,567 of JACXGK010001932.1, forward strand.
TATATTGTTTGAAGGACGATAAAATATTGATTTTGTCCGTATATGTTAAAAATTAATTTATGTGGTGTCCTAATTTTTTTCACATGATTATACATAGCGGTAATACAAAAGGTCCTAGGTCAGAATCTTGAGATACCACACAAATGACTGATGCAGATACATACATATACAGTGGGGAGAACAAGTATTTGATACACTGCCGAATTTGCAAGTTTTCCTACTTACAAAGCATGTAGAGGTCTGTCATTTTTATCATAGGTACACTTCAACTGTGAGAGACGGAATCTAAAACAAAAATTCAGAAAATCACATTGGTGTAATGCCCAAAAAATCTAATCTCTTCTGATCTATCTTGACCTTTTGACCTTTCAGGAGGTCATCCTTTATATAAGAATTATGTCCTACAGTGGGGCATATACTTTGTTGTATACCCTTTGTTGGCAATGACAGAGGTCAAACGTTTTCTGTAAGTCTTCACAAGGTTGTTGTTGAACTTGTTATCAATATAAAAGACACCTGTCCACAACCTCAAACAGTCACACTCCAAACTCCACTATGGCCAAGACCAAAGAGCTGTCAATGGACACCAGAAACAAAATTGTAGACCTGGGAAGACTGAATCTGCAATAGGTAAGCTTGGGAGAACTTGCTCAATTGGTGGCTGACTAAATACATTTTTGACCCACTGTATGTATTGTGGATTCACAAAACCCTTATCTAGTATGAGGATGAACAGATAACATTGTTTGAGAAGACGAGTATATTGGTAAAAATGTGTGTGAAGAGAATATAAAAACGCATGTTGACATGTAGGGCTTTTTATTTCAAATTTAAAAAATCCCCTGGGGTTCAAAACAACTCTAAGTTTTTATTGTATGAGCAGATAATAAACAGAAAAACTGCATTACTTCTTTCAAAAACAGTAAAATATAAATTAAAATGATCATTTTGGGGTCCCTGTATCTTGATGGGGGATTATTTCATGTAAAAATCTAACATCCGATTTGATTCTGATCAGATCAGATTAACCTCAGATAAAATGTTGAGGTTTTTTAATGAAATCATGAAATTGTGTTTTTGTGGTTGAGATTTGGAAACCTTCTCCTATTCAGAAATACACAATATAAAAGTGGTAAAATCTTTAACCAGTCTGGAGACATAAATAGAAATGTAACGGGTGCGCATTTCGGCGCGTTGATAGATCTTTAAATCTCTGGGTATTTGACCCCCCAAAACGAAAACAATTTGGATTAATTTCACTACATTTACATATGAAATATCTGATGTTCCTCATAAAATGTAAATAGACCATCAAACAGTGAATACAGTCATACAGTATATGCATAACCTAATGCTGTCCTTTTATCGTACATACTACCATTTTTGAATGTGAAAGGCCACATGTATTGGTAGTGCCTATAGAGAGGATATATAAAATTAGGAACTACAGTACATTGATTTCAAAACGTATTTAAATAAAGGCCAGTGGTAAATAGGAACAGAATTACTTCTGTGTAGCTTGTCACCACACCCCTAAGCCATCGTTTGTGTGGATGTATATCGTATGCATAACATCCTAGGTATACCAGAGAGATGTTTTTTTTATTGTATGTGCGTATGAGATATTGAGGGCCCTTTACTCTCTCATCATGGCTGGTGAATTGATCTACTCGAATGTAATATTCAATGAGACTGCGAACAAAGATAACATTTCGAAAGGTGAATGTCTCTTTCTTTATTATTCTTTATAAATATTTTGTTTACCGTAACATATTGAATAGGTAAGTGGATATGTCAATGAATCAATAAACAGTGAGTTAGAAACCGAAGGTGTTTGTTGTTTAGACTCTGATTATAATCTGGTTTTACAGTGGTTTCATACTATATTAATTTGTAACTTTAAAGCTGTGTAATCTCAGTTTTTCCTAGTTCCTGTTTAAATGTATAGTTTATTTTTTGTGGTTTTGTGTGATGTGTGTGTGTGTAATGACACGGTGACAACTGATTGCAAAGAAATGGCTTCATAAAATGATTTAGAATGATGGATAGTTTTTTGGGGGGATTTTTTTATTTTAGTGAAAATTAGGAATCTTTTAGTTGTGACCAATATCGGTTTTTGAAGGATGTATTTACTGTAGTGGTTCTCAAACCATTCTTTAGGAACACCCAAACCTTTCCATTTAGTTGTAGACCTTATATCTAGCCCAGCTGATTCATATATTCATAGGATGAAAAATGTCTGGAAAGAATCTGGTGTGCTAGCACTGGAATAGATTCATGAATACCAGATCAGATGTGTCTCAAGGAGAGGATGAGAACAATGACAATTAGTAGCATAACCCCTTTAGCCCAATGGTGGTTTGCATGTTGGACCTTTTAGTCAAGTGACTGTAACCTTCTGCAGAGGAGACAAAATAAATTAATAGGGGATATTATTCAGAATAAGGTTTTAAATAAATAATTCTGTCCTGCAAGGGTGCAACCAAGAAGTCTTTGTTTAACTCTATTTCTATATTCCTTATTCTGTTATCAAAACAGTAAAGGAACGTGAGGAGGATGTCACATATTCAGAGGTCAGAACTGGAGCAAACCAGCAGGTAAATGCTGGGAAAGGTGAGGTTTGTGTGTGTGATCCATGTCTATTAAATGTGTACATGTGGGGACCTACAGACCTGAAATAAAGACCCCCAGAGCTTTCAGGCTAGTCACCCAGTTCAGAGTTTAGGTTTAGTGAAACAAACCAAATGGGTATAATGTTAGGATTAGGCATTAGTTATGGAGTTATGGCAAGATCACGTTAAGCATAAAAGTTCAGAGATGGGTCCATGTTTAGGGCTACAGAATAAGGTACATCTATATTAGTTTTAGGTCTCTGTTGACTGAAACAATTTGTATTGTGTTTAGAATGAGAACTCTGTAACAATAACGTTTTGTCAAATATGCAATTAATCTCCAACTATTGTGACTATACATGACAATCGATGATGTAATAAATGATGTCCGGCTCAAATCAACCATAGTAGCAGTGTCAAATTGTGCTAATGTAACTGCAGTTGTTTTGTACAGTAATCTGGTGTAACCTTTTCCAGATAACAACACCTCCTCTGGTGACCCCTCTCCCCCAGTTGAGTCAAAGGTTGTGACCCCTGAGAGAGCATCTCAGAGGGTTGCTTTGGTGACTCTGGTGTCTGTCTGTGTTGTACTGCTGGTCATGACCATCACTCTGGGATACTTTTGTAAGTACAGAACCATTTTACTGCATTTACCTTTTCACATTACTGAATCAAACAGAGCTGTTCTTTGCTGTGTTGGTGTGGTTACTAATCCACAACATGTGCCGAAAATTACAATGCAAATCCTGATCTCAGCATAACAGAAGTTGCTGTGCAACAATGTTGAATATTGCAGTAGTGTATAACAATTATTTAATTCAAAAGGTGTGAAAATAAATACCCAACACAGTTACATCCAGTGAATTCAGGTTGGCTTGACAGTTTAAAATGCACCAAAAAATGATGTCTCTTCTTGCTGTTGCTCTAGATGCTTCCAACAAGATTGATTTTCAAGATGAGAAGGTTCGCTCTGAAGATCTCTTTGCCCAAATGAGAGACAATTTAACCGGTGAAAATGTTTATGATCCTAAACTTTGGGTTTGTATGGTACAGTTTGGTAGTTTAAATAATTTTGACCCAGTAGATTTTATTTAGATAATGATTACTGTATTGTTCAGGATTATGTTGCCTGGCCAAAGCATGTCTTTTGGATATTAAGTGATCATTTTAGTTTGTTTTTCAGCCTAGAAAAAATGGCTACTTTGTCTAAACATTTGACATTATTTATGTTTTTTTTCTTCTTTTTTGATCATATACATAAAATCTTTATCAGTAACATAGTTTACAATAACAAGTTCATTTTAACTTCAGTGTCGGCATGATTTAGATCCCATGATTGTATTCGGATAGCAGCAGTCTCATTAAGCATCAACTTGGCCTGACTGATTCCGGTCTGATGCTGAGCGTAGGATTGTAAATACCTGGTGTAAAGTATAATACATGTCTGTTTAAGTGTGCAAGGTCAGGCAGGTCAACATATCAAAGTAGCTCTCCTGTTTTTTTGTTTTCCAAATGTCATAGTGGTTATAGCCTGAATTCACCTGTTATATTCAGAGCTTCAACAGTTGAAACAGGAACCTAACTTCATTCTACAATATACCGGCAGTCAGTCCATATCAGTTTCCTTGTTTTACTAATTGTCAGTAAGCAGATCCGGTAATCCAAAGCAATACACTAACAGGGTTGTCTTCACCTGGAAGGAGGTAGTTTTAGGCTTTGTTTATGCGGGTAGCACAATGAATAATCAGAATATGGACAGTACAATGCAAAGCTGAACGCTGAATTGCAACTGTACACTCACTTTTAATTAAGTGTAATCTGTTTCTAGGCCAGAAAGACCTGTTGTCCTCAGAACTCCAAAACTACAAAATAAATCTTACGGAAGTCAACAAACTCCTGGCCAATGCCACAGGTCAGTTTTATTTAATTGTTTGACATTTTAGCAATTTAGCAAAAGCTCTTATCAAGTTTGACAAATAGGAACTCAAAAGCAAATTGATTCCCAAATCCCATCCAGATGAAGGAAAATCTGACAGGTAAGGAATTTCCATGATAAAGTATTTGCACCATTTATAAATGTTTGATGAAATCCTTCACATTCATCTTCATGTTTGTCAAAGGGTACATTGTGTCAACGGAGGTTTAGATTCAAATACTATAATCACACTATAATAGCCCTGTAGGCCTGGAAGAAACTGTAAGTATTCTGTGACATTAGCATAAAATGTTAAAAAGTCCTGTTATCCTCTGAACTACAAAACTGCAAAAGGAACCTTACGGATGTCAACCAACTACTGGCAAGTGCCAGAGGTCAGTCCTACTTAGTTTGACATTTTTATAGTCTGGTGTTGCTTATCCCAGAATATGGGATTATTTGAATATACCACACGCCTCCATAATATAGTTGTTCCATGGGAAGTTCCTATCCTAGAAAGAAGTTAAGCTGTTTTTCCAAATCCCCCAGAAGGTGGATAATTGATTTCATAAATTATATTTTTATATACATCAGCTTGAATGTTGTCATGGGCTGTGCCTGTGTCATGCTAAAAACAGGAGGCTGGACACAGGGGCAGACATTTTTTTAGAAGATCTAATAAAAACAAAAAAGTGTAAAGGTTACAAACAATGTGAAAAAGAAACTAGGTTACAGCTTTTTGCAAACATACTAATGACCAACAAGAAACACCAGGGAAGGAGGTACATAAATAAAGACAAACAAGAAACACTTGAGAAGCCATGTACCTAACATGTGTCTAACATGGTGTAAATCCTGTGTTTTAGACACAGAAGACCTGCTATCCTCAAACCTCCAAAACTGCACAAAGAATCTTACTGAAGTCAACAAACTCCTGGCAAATGCCACAGGTCAGTATTACTCACTTTGAAAATTTTCAGCAGAAGCTATAATCGAAAACCGCTTATAGAATCTCAAGAGCACATTCATGCCCAAATCTCCTGTGGATGAAGGAGAAAGGTGGATATATATCAAAGTTTGATTAGATTCAAACTTAATTGTCCTTGAACTGTACAAGTACATTACAACAAAATGCAGTTTGCATCCAACAAGTGCAAAAATGTTGTGCCGGGCAGTCTGTCAATGTACAGAATGCTCCAATGTATGAAGATCTAATAAATGTAAAGGTTACAAAAAGAAACAATGTGAAAAGAAAACTAGGTAACAGCGTTTTGCGAACATACTAATGATCAACAAGAAACACCAGGCCAAGGAGGTACATAAATAAAGACCAACAAGAAACACCAGGGAAGGAGATACATAAATAAAGACCAACAAGAAACACCAGGGAAGGAGGTACATGAATAAAGACCAACAAGAAACACCAGGGAAGGAGGTACATGAATAAAGACCAACAAGAAACACCAAGGAAGGAGGTACATGAATAAAGACCAACAAGAAACACCAGGGAAGGAGGTACATAAAGACCAACAAGAAACACCAGGGAAGGAGGTACATGAATAAAGACCAACAAGAAACACCAGGGAAGGAGGTACATGAATAAAGACCAACAAGAAACACCAGGGAAGGATGTACATGAATAAAGACCAACAAGAAACACCAGGGAAGGAGGTACATGAATAAAGACCAACAAGAAACACCAGGGAAGGAGGTACATAAAGACCAACAAGAAACACCAGGGAAGGAGGGACATGAATAAAGGCCAACAAGAAACACCAGGGAATGAGGTACATGAATAAAGACATTGATCAGGAGCACAGGTGAGGGAAACAATAACAAACAGGTGTAATAGGGTAATAGTAGGTGTCCTTGCTCATGAGGGAGAGAGGATGTTGGATTCTACTGAAACGGCAGGCTTGTCGTGCATATTATTTTGTTTTAACCCTAAACTGCAATACCTGATTCAATTATTCAACTAATCATCAGGTTTGTTAGTGATTACATTTTTTGTGTAGGTCCATATTTGGTATTTTAAGTACTCAACATTGTGGCCTGAATTAAAAAGAACTGTACAACCTCTTCTAACATGGTGTAAATCATATCTGTTTATAGCCATGAAAGACCACTTATTCTCAGAACTACAAAACTACAAAAGGAACCTTACGGAAGTCAACCAACTTCTGGCCGATGCCACAGGTCAGTTTTATTTGGTTTGACATTTTTCAACAGAAGCTCTATTTAAAAAAACGAATAGGAACTTAAAAGCATGTTCATGCCCGAATCTCCAGTGGATGAAGGAGAAACAGGTGATGAATATCTACAATGTAGTATTAACACCTTTCAGAAATGTTGGATAAAATCTGTATGCATCTACTGGGTACATTATGTCAATTGAGAACTCTAGATTCAAATACTGTAAATGCGATTTAAAAACAAATTGGACCAATTTGTTTTTAAAATACATGTTTAAGCCACAACATCTGGCACCTGGCATACCAGGCCTTTACAATATATGCAAACACCAACACATCTTGATTATTCTGTAATGTTTCATGGGTCTGAATATTAATTATCCATTTCCATTTATTTTATGAAAATCATAAAAGCTATGTTGATCTGCAGTAACAACTGTTATTTCACTCTAAAACACACTCTCATACCATTACCTGGCCATCCCTTTAATGGTAATCTATGGGAAAATATTCTTTGATTTGACCCCAACACATAATTGTGGTGCAAAATACCGGAGCCCCTAGAGCCCCCGTTCAATGTATTTGACTGTACTTTTGCATACACATTCATTGCACATAATTATACTGATTAGGCTGTTATGTAATTGTTTACACACCTATAGTGGGGCCAGAAAGTATTTAGTCAGCCACCAATTGTGCAAGTTCTCCCACTGAAAAAGATGAGAGGCCTGTTATTTTCATCACAGGTACACTTCAACTATGACAGACAAAATTATTTAAAAAAAATCCAGAAAATTAATGACACCTGTTTTAACTTGTTATCAGTATAAAAGACACCTGTCCACAACCTCAAACAGTCACACTCCAAACTCCACTATGGGCAAGACCAAAGAGCTGTCAAAGGACACCAGCAACAAAATTGTAGACCTGCACCAGGCCGGGAAGACAGAATATGCAATAGGTAAGCAGCTTGGTGTGAATAAATCCACTTTGGGAGCAATTATTAGGAAATGGAAGAAATACAAGACCACTGATAATCTCCCACGATCTGGGGCTCCAAGCAAGATCTCACCCTGTGGGGTCAAAATAATCACAAGAACGGTGAGCAAAAATCCCAGAACCACACGAGGGGACCTTGTGAATGACCTGCAGAGAGCTGGGACCAAAGTAACAAAGCCTACCATCAGTAACACACTACGCCGCCAGGGACTCAAATCCGGCAGTGCCAGACGTGTCCCCCAGCTGAAGCCAGTACATGTCCAGGCCCGTCGGAGGTACGCTAGAAAGCATTTGGATGATCCACAAGAAGATTGGGAGAATGTCATATGGTCAGATGAAACCAAAATAGAACTTTTTGGTAAAAACTTAACTCGTTGTGTTTGGAGGACAAAGAATGCTGAGTTGCATCCAAAGAACACCATACCTACTGTGAAGCATGGGGGTGGAAACATCATGCTTTGGGGCTGTTTTTCTGCAAAGGGACCAGGACGACTGATACGTGTAAAGGACAGAATGAATGGGGCCATGTATCGTGAGATTTTGAGTGAAAACCTCTTTCCATCAGCTAGGGCATTGAAGATGAAACGTGGCTGGGTCTTTCAGCATGACAATGATCCCAAACTCACCGCCATAGAAAATCTTTGAAGGGAGTTGAAAGTCCGTGTTGCCCAGCAACAGCCCCAAAACATCACTGCTCTAGAGGAGATCTGCATGGAGGAATGGGCCAAAATACCAGCAACAGTGTGTGACAACCTTGTGAAGACTTACAGAAAACAATTGACCTCTGTCATTGCCAACAAACGGTATACAACAAAGTATTGAGATAAACTTTTGTAATTGACCAAATACTTATATTCCACCATCATTTGCAATTAAATTAATAAAAAAATCACTTTTTTCTCATTTTGTCTGTCATAGTTGAAGTGTACATGAAAATTACGAGCCTCTTTCATCTTTTTCAGTGGGAGAACTTGCACAATTGGTGGCTGACTAAATACTTTTTTGCCCCACTGTATATTGATTATGCTGTTTCATAATACCTTACATTGTGTGATTTGGGGGTTTTGTGTTTGTCTATTTCACACAGAATGGATTTCTGTGTGTGTGGGTTTGGTTCTCATGTAGGAGGACTTGAGCTGATTTATTAGTTTCGGTGCATGAACTGAAAGAGAACAGAAGAGAAAAAACACATCTACCTACCATAATAATACAACTTTACTCTAATTCTTTAAACAAAGATCTATTTCCATCTTTCACCTAGCAAAACAATGTGCCATTGGCTGGGTTTTCTACAATGGATCATGCTACTACATATCTCAAGACAAACTGACCTGGGAAGACAGTCAATATGCCTGCATCCATGATGGAGGACACCTGGTTATTATAGAGAGTCAGCAGGAGCAGGTATGGAGTAATGTAGAGAAAGATAATGTGCAGTAGGATGGAGCAATGTACAGTTACATAATAAAATATGCTATGGAGTTATAAAAGGTAAGATTATGTACTAGCAGCTATAGCATAATAAAAAGTAATATAATGTACTAGCAGCTATAGCATAATACAAAGTAATATAATGTACTAGCAGCTATAGCATAATAAACAGTAATATAATGTACTAGCAGCTATAGCATAATACAAAGTAATATAATGTACTAGCAGCCACAGCATAATAAACAGTAAGCATAGACATTTGTAAAATAGGCCCACTTGATGAATATACTTTTCTTCAGTTAAAGATCCAATTGATTTTATTTCATAAATTTCAAATATGTGTAAGACATTCTTTTGGGGTTTTTCTCTCAGCATCATCTGTCTCTCCTACATAGGACTTTCTACGACGTAAAGTTGCTAATAATGAATATTGGAATGGCTATTGGATTGGAATGACAGACATTAAGGTCGAAGGAACATGGGTCTGGATGGACAATACAATCCTTAATAGCAACATCAAGTAAGGACGTTTTTGAGACTTCACTGATACAGTATCATCCAACCTGATAACATCCAAAATTTGGCACAATAATATAGCAACATAACAACTTTTGTCTGAGCCGGGGGGTCCACTGACACTGTGGCCCTATCCAAGGGAGGCCTCGGACAGGACCCAACAGGCCAGAAATCAACTCAGGATAAAGTTTAGACGTGACGAAACTGGTGTTAGTGTTAAGGGATAAGGTTGTGTTCAGGGACCAGCGTAACACTCTCCGGGCTGGGGAACGGCACTGGGGCCACTGGGCTAGGACAGGAGGCGAGGAATGGAAGGCCTCTGCGACCGTATGTTTGGGGTTTTCTCTGCAAGCAGGCCCTGTCTGGAACCCCTAGGAGTATAGAGATGCCCAGAGACCCCCAGCCAGGACCTGACAGCAAGGGACAAGGGTGAAAACCGGTATTGGGATTGGGTTGTCTCTGGGCCCTCAGATGGCACTGCATTAAAAACACATTGATTTGATAGTGGACATCACTGCATGGGCTCAGGAACACGTTAGCTTTGAATGCAGTACGTCACTGCATCTAATGCAAGTTAAAACTCTGTTATGATAAAGAAAACACATGACAATAATAAATAATAAACCATACGTTAACATTCAGAAACGCCAGTGCCTTCTCTGGGCCCAAGCTCATTTCAGATGGACTGAGGTGAAGGGGAAATCTGACTAATCATGTGTAGTAAAGTGTAGAAGAACCATACAAGTTGTAATCATCACATAGTTCAAAGCCAGCATCTGTGATGGTATGGAGGTATATTAGCTAATGGGTGATTTGCACATATGTGAAGCTACTGGTGAACAATATTTACAGGTTTTGGAGCAGCAAATGCTGCCATCCAGACAACATCTTTTAACGGGAAGACAATGCCAAAACACATTCAGTGCGTAATGGGAATACATTTGACCTTCAAAACTACAGCAATTTGTCTCATCAGTTATCAAATCCTTACAAAGGTAGGTAGAGGTTACGGTTTCTCATAGTAAAGACACAAAGATCAGGGGGTTTGTTGAAGGACATCATTTAGTAGTAATAATTAAACACGACTAAGAAAAAACAACAAAAGGAGAGGGGGGGGAAACGTAAACACAGGCTTACGCTAACAAAGAACCACGATGACAAACTGAACTGAGGAACTTAAATACACCCCCCAATCAGGGACAACCATTCACAGGTGCCCCTGATCGGGGAGGACAGTCCAGAAAGAGTCAGGTCCTGACCGTGTGCCCCAGGCACATAAAGTAGGCCAGAGGCCAAAACATTTTATTTTTCCAAAAACAATAATATTTCTTAGATTCAACATTAGACATGTAGTCATTGTTCTAGAGCAACAGTAGTAAAGGGAGCCGGCAAGTGACAAAATTGTTGAAATGTTCATAACCGGATAATCTAACACTGAAAAATACTTAAACACAAAGCAGAAAATACTGTCCAGGCATTGCAACCTAACATGGGACTGAACAGAAATATGAATGGCAATGCGTATGAACATTGCGTGTACCGGTGATCCAGACAGTGTGCTGTGTTCAGGGGATCCAGAGAATGTGCTGTGGTCAGGTGATCCAAGGAGTGTGCTGTGGTCAGGTGATCCAGGGAGAGTGCTGTGTTCAGGGGATCTGCAACAGGGCAGAAGGCGTGTGCTGACGATCAAACCCCCCCCCCCCACTCATTGTTAACTATAATTGAATTACCAAGGGTAAAACTATATTTTTAGTAAATAAAGTCTGTATTACGTGGATTCATAAAAGTTACATAACTGGAAACTGGTGACTTTTGAATGTGTAGAAGCATTAAAAAAAAGGTTACGTACTGGAACAAGAGAAGTACCGGTAGTTCTCTTAAATTCAAGTCACTTGTCAGTTTGTGGTGTGCATGTGACCGTGTATTCAAAGTCTCCACCCTGACCATTAGTGGTCATCAGTCCAACAGCACAAGAACTCCCCCCTAGTGTCACTTACCAGCCACTCCCCTTACCAGTCACCTGCCAAGTACACACACCTGTTTCTCATCAGTCCCTTCAGCACCCCTATTTAATCCCTCTGTTTGGTCCAACCGGTGGCAGATCAACAGAGTTGTCTGTGGATACTCTAGCGCTCCCTGAACTCAGGTTAACCTTGTGTTTAACTATTTGGAACTTTTCTGCCGTTGCAGATTCAGTGCTCCCTGTCAGTCCTTGTTTATTTTCCCAGTCCTGTTATCTCAGCTCCTGCCCACTTTAGCCTTTACTAAACCCAGTGACTGCCATTGATTTGTTGTTTTGAGGACTGGTTCTCAGAAGTGTGATGAAACATTCACACACAAGCATGTGTACTCAAAAGCATTTACACATATAGACACAATAACACAATATTCCCACAAAACCACATAGAATAACTGTAAATATTGTATTTTCTCCTTCCTGTTCTAGGTACTGGGACCTAAACAATGGAACATATGAAGGTGCCCGTCCAGAACCAAATGACGGGGCCCCAGGGGAGGACTGTGCCCAAATAGGTTCTCGCTGTTCTATTCAAATCAGTTGTTGGTTTGACGTGGCATGTGATACACAATCTAAGAGAATCTGTGAAAGTCGATCAATTAAATAATAGTCTTTGCAAATGGAGTGAATTATATTTGTAATGTAGAAGAATCATAGATCTTTGCATATAAAATCCATGTTAATGATGTGTAAAATATATATACAGTGCATCCTGAAAGTATACACAGCATTTCACTTTTTCCACATGTTGTTATGTTACAGTCGTATTCCAAAATGGATTCAATATCTTCTCTACTCTGAAGTCTGGTTGAAAAGCATTATTGGATGGTGTGTGATCAAGCCTTCTGGCGGTACTGCAAAAAAGAAAATTACACAATCCTGTAGTTGACATCAATGCATAGGCTCAGGAACACTTCCAAAAACCATTGTCTGTGAACACAGTAAATTGCTGTATCCACAAATGGAAGATAAAACTCTACCATTCAATGCAGAGACCAAACATAGACAAGATCTATAAACGCTGTTGACTTATCTGGGCCTTACCCATCTAAGACACTCTGATGAAAGCTATTTGCAGCCAATTTCTAAAAACAGGTTAGGGAATAACCTTGCACAGGATTCAGAAATTGGTCTCTCAGTTTGCAATCAACAAAGACATGATGAAAAGAATCAATGTATACCACTAACTTAGGCTTTTGTCAAAATGAGGGGGTATTAGACACCCAACACTATGATCTTAATAACAAAGATTTGTTTAACTACATTATTCACAATGAAAATATGAGTCTGTTCCTCTGTCAAAAAGATTCTTAAAACACAGCAATTTACACGTAAATAGACCATTAAATGGGGAATTAGTCAATAAATGACCTTAATGCTGTCCTATTAACATACATACTACCAGCCATGTTTTATAGTGAAAGGCCACATGTATTGGTAGTGCTTGTGGAGAGGATACTACTCGAACAACTACAGTAAATTGACATCACCACTTATTTTTTAAAAGTCCATTGGAATAGAGGAACTAAATGACTTCTGCATTGCCCGTCACGACCTCTCTAAGCCATAAATTGTGTGAATGTGTATTGTATGCATAACTTCATAGGTATACCAGAAAAAGGTTCTTACTATTGTATGTGTGTACGAGATATAAAGGGGCCCTTAATCTTAATCTCTGGTCTTATTCCTAAATCGATTATGTTTGGTGAATCGTTCTACTGTAGTCCAATATTCAGTGAGACTCAACAAAGATGACATTTCAAAAGGTGAATGTTTCCTTCTTCATTATTCTTCATCAATAATGTGTATACATTTTCATAAATATGTTGACCATAAGTTAAGTTGATTAGTAGAAACATCTATTGATCATTAAACAAGGAGTTAGTTGTTTTTGCAAGATCTTGTTTGTAATGATTTATAAAGTTTCATACAACCCTACTTTGTAACCCAATAGCTGTCTGATCTCAGTTTTCCTAGTCACTGTTTAAATGTCGTATATGTTGTTTTTTAAGGTATTGTAGGCTTTGTCTCTGTATTAACAAATTTGTGACAACTAAATTAATTTCAATTAAAAATGTTTTCTTAGTGATAATTAGGAATCTGATACATTTTAGCTTTTTAAGGATGTATTTACTGTAGTGGTTGTCAAACTCTTCCTCAGGAACACCCAGAATGTTACATTCGGTTGTAGCCCTTATATCTAGCCCATCTGATTCACCTACCGTATTTTCCGCACTATAAGGCGCACCGGATTATAAAGCGCACCTTCAATGAATGACCAATTTTAGAACATTTTTCATATATAGGGCGCACCGGATTATAAGGCGCATAAGATATTGCAGTCAAACGTTTGACTGGGTTTGCGTTTAGCATCCTCTAGATGTGCTAAAGGGAATGTCAACAAAACAGTCAGATAAAGTCAAACTTTATTAAGCGTTCTGACAATTACGTTCACTCCCATGGTAACGTTGTTCAAACGTTAATGTGCATATTAACATTATCTCCCAGCCTCGCTCACTCTTCTCCCAAACGTGGAGAGGAACTTTTCCCTAATTCAGTAAACACGTAGTAAAAGAAACAGTCTGATACCACTAAATCAAACGTTAGTGCATAACTCAGGGGAACTTTTCCCTAATTCAGTAAACACGTACCGTAGTAAAAGAAACAGTCTGATACCACTAAATCAAACTAGTGCATACTCAACATTGTTCAGTTACATATAAAACGTAAAGCTCAATTTTTTCAGTTCATTCCCCGTCCACAAATCCCTCAAATTCTTCTTCTTCAGTGTCCGAATTGAACAGTTGGGCGACTACGGCATCCAACCTGCCCCGCTTCCTCTCGTCATTATCCGAGTCAGTGTCGCTGCTGTTGCCTGGCAGTTCAGAGATTATTCCTGCCTTCGTGAAAGCTCGGATCACAGTTGAGACTGATTTATCCATATATGGATCCATATATAAGGCGCTCCGGATTATAAAGCGCACTGTCGTTTTTTTGGAAAATTAAAGGCTTTTAAGTGCGCCTTATAGTGCGGAAAATACGGTATTCATAGGATGTAAAATGTCTGGAAAGAATCAATAGTACTCTATATTTTATGTTCATAAAGCCATGTTGGTCTGCAGATCAACCGACTTCCAAACATCAGACAAACCTTTTTGTACAGTACAACATTATTGTACAAAATTGAATCAAAAAGCAAACCCGTCACATTTCTATTCTCTGGACTGGTTAAGATTATGTTTTGTTTCACGTTGTAGGGGACAGTTGGCGGCAAAAAGTGTTGATTGTTTATTTCGGTAAAGTAGAAGCCTTCCAATCTCAACCACAAAAACACAAAAAACCTACAAATGTTTTCAGATGTGGCATGTCTAGGCCCAGAATCAAATCTTATCTTTGATTTTTGTATATTGTGTTTCACCAGACTGAAATTGACAATTTGGTTTTTCATTTTGAGTTTTTGAAAGAATACGGATAATATTTGTTAATCTGTTTATTATGTTATAGTTTCACACCATAAACAACTTATTTGTTGTGAACCTCTGGGGATATTCGAATTTGAAACCCTATCCCTAATTGTTGTATTCTACTTGGTGTTTTTCAATAGAAAACAACTGCATGTCAACATACGTTTTTATATTTATTCACACAATTTCACAAATATACTCATTTTTTATATTGATCCTTCTTTTAGTTAAGTTTTTCAGAATCCACTATATAAAGCACACCATTCTACTATGAAAGAGGATCTCGTGAGAGGCCAAAATGTCAAGATAGTGAAAGACAGATTTTAGACCCTAGACCTTTTAAAGTTAAACATAAAAGTTGTTGAGGTTGCAGCTTGGTTAAGTTCAGAGTTGGGTCGATGTTTAGGTCTATGGGTTAGTGAACATGAAAAACAAACATATGTATTGTGTTTAGAATGAGGACTCTGTAACAATAATTTCTTGACAACTATGCAATTAATCTCCAACTATAGCGAACCTACATGACACAACATGTATTATGTATTACAATATGGCAGGCAGAAATCAACCATTGCAGCAGTGTTTAAATGTGGGAATGTAATTCTTAATGATGTAAATGCAGTGCCCATACAAAACAGTTTGTGTGTCGGTGTGTGTGTGTGTGTGTGCACGCATGGGTGAATTGGATCCCATGCACCCAAAAATATGTGTTTGTACAGTCATGTAGCTGTAATGTTAAATCTCTCAAGGTTTGATCCTCCTTCCTTTTCTAGATAATAACCCCTCCTCTGGTGACCCCTCTCCCCCAGTGGAGTCAAAGGTTGTGACTCTTGAGACAGGATCTGTTAGGGCTGCTTTGGTGACTTTGGTAAGTATGTGTTGTACTGCTGGTCCTGACCATCACTTTTTGTAAGTACAAAACCATTTTACTGAATGTACCTTTTACATTATTGAACCAAACAGAACTGTTGGGTTGGTGTTGTAACTAATACACAACATTTTCTGAAAGGTACAATGCAAATTCTGGTCACATCAGAAGTTGCTTGGGAACTTCAAATGAACTTGAATACAAATTGGCTTGATAGTTTAAAATGCATAACAAAGTATTTGTCTCCTTGCCTTTTCTTTAGATTCGTCCAACATGACAGATCTTCAAGCTGAGAAAGTTTGCTCTGAAGATCTCTCAGCCCAAATGAAGGACATTTTAACCGGTGAAAATATTAAGTATCAATGTTTGATGCAATTGTTGATTTGTTAGGTACAGTTTCTAGATCAAATAGTTCTGTCTCAGTGCAGAGTTTATTTAGATTATGATTACATGTATAGTTAAGTCATTTTGCCTCCCCAAATATTGTATTTTAGATAGTATATGATCATTTGTGTGAGTTTTTCTGCCTAGGAAAAATGTCTACTTTGTTTAAAAATTGTACAATTCCAATGTTTTTTTCTTTCTTTATCCGCAACCTAGCTCACATATGCATAGCTCATTTTAACTTTCATGTCTGGACACATTAATTTTTAGATCCCTTAATTATATACAGATTGTAAAAATCTGGCCTAAAGTAAGTATTGTATATGTTTGGTTAAGTGTGCTAGGTTGGGCAGGTGAACTTATCAGTTTTGTTTTTATTTCCAAATTGCCTGAATTCTAGCCTCAATTCACGTGTTATATTCAAAGCTTTTAAACAGGAACAATTAAACAGGAACATAACTTCCTGATATAATATACTAGCAGTGAGAATCTGAATCTGGACAGAAAAAAGCCAGTCTTTGACAGCTTGTTTGATTTGGTGCTCATGGAAAGAACTGTACACTTTTAACTAGATGTAAATTGCGTCTGGAAGGAGGACTCAAAACAAATAAATACGACAATGACGGTAGGTAGCTTAAAGACGTTGTTGTGAGGGGAAGTACAAAATCATATTCTGACAGTGCGAAATAACTCAGGAAAACAAGGTAAATTACATCCATTTACAACATAGACACTTATAACAAGTCGAGCTGGATACCGACGCAATATTTAATTTAATTGACGAATACAGGGGCAAAGAATGACATGTTGTTTGTGTATTTCTGTAAAGCAGAAACCTTCCATATCTCGACTGAAATCTCTTACAGCAGTTCTGCGTCAAAATGCACACCTGTTACATTTCTATTAATATCTCTGGAATTATTAAATATTGAAGCCTACAGTTTTAACATGGTGTAGGGGACAGTCAGCTGCAAAGAACAACATGTTGTTTGTGTATTTTTCTAAAGCAGAAACCTTCCAAATCTCGACCGCAAAAACAGTATTTCATGATTGCATAAAAAAACTAGACCGTTTTTCAGGGGTTAATCTGATCTGATCAGAATTTAATCTCATTTTTGTATGAAAATGATCCATCACACTGATATAAGGATCCAAAATTGTGAATTTCGGTTGATATTTTACAATTTTCTGAAGAAATAATGCAGATTACTTGTATATTATGTTACATTTTCAAACATAAAACATTTGTGTGGTTCTGAACCCCTGGGGATGTCCATATGTGAAATAATAAGTCTTACCTGTTGGAGAATACTTTGGGCTTCTCAATAAAAACAACTACATGTCAACATATGTTTTTTGTATTCTCTTCATACATTTTCACTAATATACTCATTAAGTCTTCTCAAGCAATGTTAACTATTCATCCTTCTTCAAGGTAAAGGTTTTATGAGTCCAAAATATAAAGGACATCATACTACAATAAAGGATGACCTCCTTAATGTAAAAACTGCTATTAACGCCTCACTTTGTAGATGGATGATCCTTAACTTAGAACTGGATGATAAACAGATTTGGCTAGTTTATATATATGCTCCTAACTGTAAGGATTTCGCTTGAGAACGATGGTTGGATCCAATTGCACGACTGTGGCAGGAGAACAATGATGAGTGTCCGTGTAGAGCAGCACGTAGGGCACAAGCTCTAACGAATGTTTGTTCGGTTGAAGGAGGGTATTGTGCACAATACCGGAGTGGTACAGTGCTGGGAATAGTTACGGCGGTACAGAAGGCTAAGGCTTGAAAGCCGAGTGCTGCGTGGAAACGCAGGAGTCAAAATAACTAAATACCTAGCAGTGAATGACCAGCGTGGTACTTCGTTTGAACTGACACTGAGCCACGGGAAACTGGGAACTAAGTAAGGCCAGTGATCAGTGTGATGAGGGACAGGTGTTTGCAGGTGGCCAGGTGCTTGGTGACGGTGTGATTAGTGACAGTGAGGAGCACATCGCTCACAGGCCACCAGAGGTAGCCAACGGGCCAGCAACAGGCAGGTAGGGCGGAACCCTGACAGGACCCCCCCTCAACGGACGCCATCTGGCGGCCGCCCGACACGGCCCGGATGGGCACGGTTGAAGTCGCGAATGAGCGAGGGGTCGAGGATACGTGAACGGGGCTGCCAGCTGCGCTCCTCAGGGCCGTAACCCTCCCAGTCCACCAGGTATTGGAGCCCCCGGCCACGTCGCCGCACGTCCAGGAGCCGACGGACAGTGTAGGCAGGGTGATCATCTATCATCCGTGGAGGCGGCGGAGCAGGAGCTGCGGGGCAGAGAGGGCTGGAGGAGAGCGGTTTTACTTGGGACACAT
>JACXGK010001933.1:9862-21828 GCA_016801125.1 Novumbra hubbsi
CCCCCCCCCCCCCCCCCTTTAGTTAGCTGAATTGTAGCAACAGCACATGTAGATTCACTACAACACCCAGCCGTTTTTAGGATGGGTGTTTTGTAAAAGCACTTTGTGACGACTGCTGATGTAAAAAGGGCTTTATAATTACATTGAAATTTGATTGATTGACAATATTAATTTACATAATAAACAATGTCTATGCTATATTTCTGATCTAATTTGATGGTATTTTAATAGACACATTTTTATTTTTTCGAAAGGACACATTTTAGTAACATTTGAGCGGTATATGTATCTAGAAATCTAACAACAAATCTATGCTGCATACATAATAAACACAGAATTCATTTACAAATAGTATTGTGGCTTTCACTTTCTTAATTTGTTGTACTTTGTATAAGTTGATTAGGGTCCACCTGTGTAAAACTCCATTGAATGAGCATGATTTCAAAAACACCTGTCAACGAAGTTCCTGCACTTCGCAGGACATGTCAGAGCAAAAACAAAGCCATGAAGTCCAAACACCTTTCCATAGACCTCTGATATTTGACAATCATATTTAAAGAATGTTCAAACATCAAAAGTTCCCTGGAGCAAAGTTCCATTATTGTGATATTTGTAACCACCCACACTAGAGCTGGTTGTCCATCCAAACTAAGTAACAACCTAAAGGACAACCATGTCTGTAGCACTCCATCAACCAGGCCTTTATGGTAGAATGGCTAGACAGGCCACTCCTAAGTAAGTAAAACCTATAAGGTCTACAGAAAGGTCATTGGACCTAATAGCTTGATTTTGGCTTTGACATGCACTGTAATCAAACCCAAATCCAACATACTTTTTGCTTAGTGTGTACTGTGGCTGACTGTTAGATTTGCTCATTTTCTATGTTGTTAAACAAGTGATTACAAAAGTGTTACTTTTATTGACTACAAGTGATCCATTGAAAAACGAATTGACCATGAGCAACTCAGTAAAAAAATGTTCAATTGATATGACACATTTGTCAACTATTGTCCATGCCCTCAAAACAATTACCTGAGACAACTAAACCGGTGACAGTTTTACAAAACAAAAATGTAAATTTTCACTGATATCACAAAAATGCATTAACCATTGCAATGCACCCAAAACTCCAGTAGTCAACACATGCAGCTAAACTTGTCAAATTCACATGGCACGTGTTTAATTGCCATACAATTTTTGTCAGCTATGTTAGTAAAGCACATAAGACAGGAAGTGCAACTCGCTAAATGGTTAACACAGCAATCAGCACTTGCTATGTAAAATCTGTGAAGCCTGAACAAACTATGGAGGAACTGGCAAAGGAGTTGAAAGAAGATGAGGTCTAAGAATGAGAGGAGCTGAAGGAAGGTAGAGATGGAGAGGAAGAGGAGAGAGTACAGAAAGGAGAAGGAGACAAAGAGGAGCGCAGAGGAATAGGAGAAGTCGAATAACTGAGGTGAGAGGGAGTATTAAGAGGAGGAGGGGGAAGAATGTCATTTCTAAGTGATCCCAAACTATTGAATGCTGGTGTATATTAGCAAGGACCCCTTTGAACTCGAAAGGGTTAACAATAAACGAGGACTTTTGTGTGATAAAAAAAAAAGTCTGAACACTTTGAACAAAAGATGAAAGGTTTCCACCAAAAAATTTACTATGTAAAATTCTGCCTTGATATTAGTAATTGTTCTGTAAAACCCTTGAGTTTCACAATATAATGTGAGGACCCAGTTGTTCACAGCACTATCCACTGTAGAATTGCAAGCCCCATGGGTTTACAGAGCTAGGATGGAATCAAGGATATAGGCAGTGTCAATCAGGGTCAAACTGCAGGAACGAGTGTGTCAGGACCAACCACTCTTGCCTCATGAAAACCGACAGGTCTGGTATAGATCCTCCATCGGTCTGCAATCGGCAATCCAATTCACAAAGAGATCCCTCCAGGCTGAGGCCGAGCCCAAGCAATTGGCCTAGCTGAGCCTGTAATTGATATTTATTAGAGAAAAGTGTTGATCCATGTCAGCTCAGAGACTGTTCTGGTAAACTTTGAATGGCAGCTCAAGGGTAGAAGAAACTTTCAATGGTCTGCCCGTTAGACACGCCGTCCGCTAGTCTTTTACAAAATGGGGAAAAGTTTGGGCTAACAGACAAGTGGGGTTCAAAGCCTCAATATACCACAGTCCTTTGAATGTCAGCATAAAGGGTAAAGTGTTTGACTTTGCTGTCACCGTTCAACAATGTCTTGTTATGAGTCATCTGTCCTTTTCTCCCAAGAACCAGGCCCCCTCTGAAAAGGGAGCCAGACACGCTACAGCCGACTGTGAAAACCAGTGGGGAATTGCGCTCTGGGAACACGACAGCTAGCTGAGTATTTGAGAACAGTCGACATGGTTTCAGTTCTGTGTTTGAAGCCCTAGTTATTTCCTGAACTATTGACCTTGTTGAAATTGGTGGTGGCTCCCTGGGGCCCACATGGTCCAGGTCACAGCACACTGCATCTCATTCTGTAGGAAAGCGTCCTCTCAACTCTGCTGTGTGAACTGCCATCAGTACAGTAGCTAGTACTGGACAGACCTTTCTATGTGACCTAATGGTGAGATCCTTTATTATGCATCCATACAAGTTGATTTGACCATATACATTTTGACAGAACACATTTGGCAAAGTTGAATTTCTTCTAAGTAGTTCAGTGCAACGTTTCTTCTATTAAACTACTACGTCAGTTATTTGGGTAATGCTTTTTATCTGACAATAGAATCATTATTTCAGAATGACATTTGTGCAGTGCCATGTGTATTTACAGGAATACACTTATCCAATATTGTCATGTCCTGGATGCGGGCCCCTGGCCATCTCTATGCTTTGGGGCTCCCATTCAGGGCATGGCACATGGAGAGGCCTCTAGCCATCTCCATGCCATTGTGGGCTCCCCAGTCAGAGCAGCTGCATTCAGTTGACTCTGATTGGGGTGCCTACTTAGGTTAGGTTTTCACCACACCCGGTGTGGTTTATTGTTTGTGCTTGTCTCAACAGCTCACGGTTTGTCTCTGTTTATTTCCAATTCATGTGAATGCGCTACATGTTTTCTGTATATAGTTTTTATGTTAGTTAGTCCTTTCATTTTACGTGTACAGTTTCGTGTAGTTTGTAGTTTGTTTGTCTTTGGGATTAAATCACCTTTTGTTTGAAAAATGTCTGCATATGGTTCCGCCGCACAACAACACCGTGACAAATATATCCAAGGTGGCTCATGGCTTCTCACGCATAACAAATCATTGACCAAACCACTCCAGAAATTCCTTATAAACAATTATCTGCTGATAAAAACAAGAAAACTCTGCAAAATCTGATCATTCGATGGTGGTAGGGCATTATATTTTGCTGTGTTAGAAAAGTGTCATATAGAGAACAGTACCAAATGTTTGCTGTTAATAACTTCTCCTCCTTAAAGAACAAACTGGCAGATTCTTAGCAGTCTTAACAGCTCCTACAAGTAGTCCTCCAATAAAATGCTTTACTGGCACCTCAAGAAAAAGCATTTTGTAGCGGTAACTGAAGTTGTGGGATGTCCAATAACTCTCAGGTTTAACCAGCAATCAATATTTTTTCTCTCCTCGAGAATGTAGACTTTACTACTAAGATTAAGTGGGTTATTTCAAAATACCATCTCCTTCAGTCTGAACAGTGTCCCCGCTCTTTCCCTCAGGGAGATATTAGTGGAAGAGACTGTCTGCAAAGTGATAGAGCTGACGGAAACTCACATGTCAGAATGTGAGATTGCGATCACTGGTGTTACGGATTGGCTTCTCTGAGGGGAGCCTCCAAGATGCTGGAAAGTGACCTGATATAGACCTGATAGATATAAATGTTATGACACTGGCAATCTCTCAGGCTTTTCTCATCCCCTGACATAATTTGAACAGGAGATACAATCACTGATGCAGTGTTTTCCCTAAGTTTATGGAGTAGACTACCAAAAAGCACATGTAGCCAGCCTGGCTGGGTTCTAAATGTTTTGTCAAGAAAGATTTGTTTTGTTGGTCACTTGTACATTTTAATCAGGGGTTCAAATTGGTCCAACTCCTGCAAAACAATCTGCTTTCGCAAAGTGGCTGCTATACATTTTGTGTATCGAGATCTTGGGTGTGAGAAAAAAGTATCAGTAAGTAGTGTAGCCTTTTCAAAAATGTTGTTACTATGTTGGGCGACAATATTTCAATAATAGTTAATGAGAGAGAAAAAATTGTCCGACTTATTCCATATGTATAAATCCCAGCAATTTCCAACCCGGGGTAGTAGGACCCCTGGGAATACCTGATCTTTGCACCGAGGGGACTTGAGGAGACCACAGATTTACAGGCAAAGTGATTGTGAGTTTCTTAGGGTAGCAAGGCAGAGTTCAGCTGGTGGTACCATAACTGAAAAAGGTTGGGAACAACTGGGTTGTCTTTTTGTACAATATTGTCGGTTTTCCTTATTAGGCCACCCTATACACACACACACATTACGAAAATAAGGCTGCAGAACCTCCTAATTCCAATATAACCTCTGACTTTAATGCCTTGATTTCATCAAAATGAATAGATTTTATTTAGTATCTCCAAAAGGTAAAAAAGCAAAACACCAGCAACAAAAAGAACATGAACACATATACAGCTCTGGAAAAAAAGAGAGACCACTTCACCTTTTCTATCATTTCCATATCATTTGATAAGGAAAGTTTTGAGTTAGGAATAGTAGGGTTCCACTTTCAGCGGTCTCTTAAATTGAACTCTTTAGTTCCTCACTCAACATTTCAACTTAAAAAAAAAGAATAATTTCTTCCGAAGCTGCACAGAGATGTGTGGAGCATCTCAACAATGCCTGCTCTCTTTCAGAGGCCCATAGTATCCTAGAGATGTGTGTAAAACGTGTTATTGTTCCCAGCCATCCAGGCACTACATCAATAGTCACCAAGGGTGGTATTCAAAATGTTTGCTAACCGGATGCTGCTGTTCTTTCCGTAAAAGGCATTCTAAGAAGAATGTGAAAGATGCTTTTCCCTCGAACAAAACCTTGTCTTTAAAATGATTGACCTCTGGAAAAGGACTTGAACCTGTGTCAGTATTCTACTGAAAATACTGACCATTATATGAATTAGTTTATTACCAATACACTGGTATACTGGTACCAATATATTCACCGAAACACCAAAACGCGTCCCTATCATGTGTCTTTCATGCATGGTGACTCATCTGTATCTCACAAGGTCCCAAACATGAAGAGTTATCACTGGTCAACACATTAGAGCAGTCGAAAAACATACGACAAAAGCAGCAAATGATAGACAGCGGTGACCGAGGCCTTGAATCCATAGGCTTTTTCTAGTCTGGATATCTCAACACTGGGAAGATCGTGGACCGTGATTATCTGGTATAAGATTGTGATGTGATTTTTTGGGAAGTTTGCCCACCTCTACTTTGAGGCATTGTTTTTACTTTTTAACCATTATTCTTCATTAAAAAATTATAATTTGCTCTTCACAAAAAGACACAAGTGTACCTCCATATCTTGTGGTAAAGTAACAGTATTTCTGCAGCTATCATTCTCCTAGACTACTTAATGATATCAATGGGAGGAGAATCCCAGCTGAGAAATCTCATCTCACTAGCAAGGCAGCAGGTCTCACAAAATTTGCCTCTCCCTTTCATGAACCCAGGAAGCAAATTGGGATGGTCAAACTGGTTTGCGATATAGGGAAAACATTGTAAATATTTTTGGGGGATTGCAAAATAAAGATATCCTGTATGCATGTTATTATTTTTATGGTTGTTATTCCATCTGAAATGCTGTGCAAACAGACAGTTAGCTGAAGTGGGATACACATTTAGGTTGACTTGTTATCCATCCCATCTTCTTTGCTTCAAAACCCACCGATTGAGATGTAAAAAATACCAATATCAAATATAAGAATTAAGTTTATACACACTTATAGTGTAAATGTGATTATGTTCAGTATGAAAATATCACCGGGGGTAATAGGTTTACTAGCCTAAAAACATGTTCCTAGCACATTTGCTCCATAATGACAATTATGTTGCTGTTATTTCAATATTTTTTTATCATTAACATTATCGATACAAAATGAAACCCGTGTTGTTACGAATGACACTTAGGTTTATGGTTTAAGGTTAACTTAAGGTTAAGGTTAAGCATCACAGTAGGTTACCGGTGTTAGGGTTAGGTTTCCAGACAGGTTAAGCCTCACTGTAGGCTACTGGCATTATGGTTAGGTTACAGATAGGTTAAGCCTCACAGTAGTGATGTTTTATAATCAGTTAGTAATAGGTCTTAGAAGTCTTAAAAGTATTAAAACTATTTGTTTTAAAAGTACTAGACGTACTAATGTCATTGTAGTTTTTATTTAAATTTGTATTGAATGGTGGGCACTGATTCCACCGGTGTCTGACCAAAAGTTGTCCCCTTTATATTTAATTAAAATGTACTCCAGAATGAAATAAATATATTAAATGTGTTGGTCAGAGAGAGACTTAATAAAAGTTTACCTTTTAGTAATATAATAACAACAATGTATCCTGATTGACTGGGGGGCACAGAACTGTGTTAGAAAAGTATAACAGGATTGAATTTGTCGGTCATCCTGATTGACAGAGGGCATTGATTCAGCTGACTGAAAAGTTGTCCTCTTTTTATTGAGTTAATATATAATAATAATAATAATGGCATTTAGGATTGCAGCCGTTTGGAAATAAAAAAGAAATCGCTTTAATGTTGGTACTTCTGTTATTTTTGATCTGCATAATGTTTTTTTGTTTTTCTTTCATAATGTTTGTCTAAGTAGTTGGTGAAGTGTTGTAATTAGCTGGTTTGTGCCAACAGTGACTTAATTTAAAATCAATAGAATGTTGGGTAAGGGTTAATGCCCTATCAATATTTGTGTTGTGCCCTATCAATATTTGAGGTATTTTATATTCTGTATAAAGGCCCCTGTTTATGGCTGAGAGACATGTGCTGTGTCTTTGACACCTACCAGATATTATTCGCTTCAAATGCTGGAATTTGAAAACTACCATCTGTGTCCCATTTTCCCAAAAGATTGTTATGGAGGTATTCGTTTTTCACAGCTGAAAACGACCTAATTTCAGTCCTGTTAATATAACTTGTATAACACTAAACCAAATGTTTTGTGCCTTGTGTTTAATGAATCTCAGTTTAGTGAAACTAACTGATTCAGATGTTTCATATTCTGTTGATGATACACTATGTCAGTAAATTAGGGTAACTTTTCCCTCGTTTTCTATAGATAAATCAATTTCCTGGTTGTGGGAAGCAGCTGTGTGTATGTGTGTGTAGACTGGCTTTGGTTGTTATTTTCACCATCTGTTTGACCTTTTCTGTAAAGGAGATTACAGCACCTATACAACAACTGACAGTAAATACTAATTATCTTAGCAGTAAAGTGATCAAATGTACATGAATAAACTAATTGGGTGTAGATTTGAAAAAAAAGCAAGACATCCTTAGTATTAAACATGCTAAATACCAAAACATTAGATACTATAACTACTACAAATATTGCTTATTTTGCTGTTCTTTAGTGTAATACTTGCTTTGGTAAGATAATAGGGAGACAGATTCAAATTATGTCCATCACTTTCCACAGCTTTTTCAGCTGAATATTATTCGTCATTAATAATTATTTAAACTTTACCATCTGTTTGCATTTGATCAGTGTGCTAAAATAGATCCTAACCATATTGTTATTTAAACTAATTGCATATACTGTCAACTTAAGAAGTATTGGCATCCTTTATGAAACAATACGAACAATTAGTAATATTTTCATTTCAAACAGACGGGGAACTGTGGGCTTTAATTTCATCACATAGTTTCTGAAACAAAATGTGTTACATTTCATAGCACAATTTCTTCAGAGTAAAATAGGTTTCAAACGTATTCGCCTTCTACACCCTGTTATACTGCCATCCTTAACGAACAAGTATTAAAACCCCTTCTTTTGGGGATACCAGGAGCCTTGCTGTTGAAGGGTTGCTAGATCAGTGGAAAATGTGAAATATATGTTGTTCTGACCGTGAGCAAAGCTGTTAACTATAATTGCTCCCTGGTCATTGCTGTAAATGAGAATTTGTTCTCAGTTAACTTGGTAAAATAAGGGTATAAAGTCAGAAGATGGATGTATTTAATGTATTTTGGTGGGTAACAAGTCTATACTGGCCAGTAGACAATATTGTGCTTGTACAATATCAAATATAGGAAGGATATATTTCAGAATCATTTTCTAACATGGTTTGGCCTGTGAAATCTTTTCACATGTCAATAGCCATAATAATGGCATTGTTATGTCTTTGTAGGTGCAGTATGGACATGCAGTATTGTATATGTAGTGAAATCAAATTGTTGCAAAACAATATTTGTGAACTTTGTATATGTAAAGCAAAAGGGGAGGTATGAAATTCAATACCTTTGATATGCCTTTAAGGGTTCTGCCCAAGGTTTATCTGTTCATGTATATCAAGCTGTGAGCAAAGTGTGTAATGAATTATAAATGATATTCTCAGAATCTGACAGCGTTTTTACCTGGGGCTATATGTGATATTGAGGAGAAAGGTATCCCCTGGCGTTTATTATTTGGTTATTACAGTCATAGTTTCCTTTTGACTTTACTTTGTATAGTAAATTAAAGTACAGTATATGCTGTGTTTTAGGTATTCAAACAATATGTATTGTTGACGTACAGTACCTGTACTTTAGACACAATTAATGATATGGTATTTCTATATTTTTGCTATTGTAGAACAATTGTGTGGACATCTCTACCATGACATACATTTTGTAGAAGTAGCCACCCTTTTGAAACCTTTGCACATTTTTTGCATTCTCCAACCCTGTTGGTGAGGTAGAAATGCATTTAATTCAACAGCTGTTCCTTGTTAAAAGTACATTAATTGAATATCTTTTCTTCTTAATGCATTTTAGCAAATCAGTGTGGTTGTGACGGTTGGTGTTGAGTTGGTTTGGAGAAGACCATTATGTCTGTACTGTAGTGGTACACATTATGGCGCAGCGCAAACAAGCATATGGAATTGACAGTGAAGACATGAAGGTCAGTGAATCAAGAACATTTCATGAACTTTGAAAGTTCAAGTTCAAGTGCAGTTGCAAAAAACATAAAAAGCTATGATGAAACTGGCTCTCAAAAGGACCGCCACAGCAAAGGAAGACTCAGAGTAACGTCTGCTGCCAAGGATAAGTTCAATAGAGTTACAAGTCTCAGAAATAGGCAATTAATTGCTCCTCAGATTAAAGCCCAAATAAATTATTCAGAAGTAACTGACATATCGCAACAACAATTGTTCAGACGAGACTGAAATAATTAGGCCTTTTTGTTTCAATTGCTGCAAAGACATCAATGCTGAAGTACACCAAATAATAAAAAGAGACTTGCTTTGGCCAGGAAATGTGTGAAATTGAATAGGTCAATAGGTCTGTTGAGTCCAAAATATATCTTTTTTGTTCCAACTACCCAGACGCAGTGGGTGAACAAATGATCTAATGTGTGGTTCCCATTGTGAAGCATGTAGGAGGAGGCGAGATGGTGTGGGGTTGCTTTGCTGGTGATTTATCTTTTACTGTAGGTGATTTAGAATTCAAGGCACACTCAACCAACATGGTTACCATAGCATTTTGTTATGATAAGCCATCCCCTCTGGTTTGCACTTAGTGGGACTATCATTTATTTTTCAGTAGAACAACAAGTGTCCCGAAATACACCTTCAGGCTGTGGTGCTGCATCACATAGCTTGCCCTACAAAATAATCACCTGACCAAATTGAGAAGGTTCGGGATGAGTTGGACAGCAGAGTAAAGAAAAAGCCGCCAACAAGCGAGCAGCATGTGTGGAAACTGTGTCAAGACTGTTGGAAAGGCGTTCCAGGTGACAACCTCATAAAGCTGGTTGAGAAAATGCCAAGAGTATGCAAATCTGTGTTTAAGGCAAAGCATGGCTACTTTGAGTACGAGTTCAAACAGGTGCTGTTAATACAGGTAATGAGTGGAGAACAGGAGGGCTTCTTAAAGACAAACTAACAGGTCTGTGAGAGCCGGAATTGTTACTGGTTGGTAGGTGATCAAATACTTAAGTCATGCAATAAAATGCAAATTAATTACTTAAAAATCATACTATGTGATTTTCTGGATTTTTGTTTTAGATTCCGTCTCTCACAGTTGAAGTGAAATTACAGACCTCTACATGCTTTGTAAGTAAGAAAACCTGCAAAATCGGCAGTGTATTAAATACTTGGTCCCCCCAATGTATGTTGCTGTTGTCTGAAATAATTTTTATCAGATGCTTTTTCCTTTGTCTCGCTAATTTTATGAATATGCTCAGAAAGATCTGGGCCCAATTTCCTAAAAGATTTTAAGGCTCAGTTCAGGCTAAGTTCATTGATAGACTTACGAAGCTTAAGATGCTTTTGGGAAATTTTCTCCTGAGGAATACCTGGAGATTTGAGCTGTTGTAACATTAGTTAGTTAAAATGGTAGGGGCATGACAGCGAACAGCTTAGCTTCTAATGTCTGACTTCCCCATGACATGCTTAAAACAGTGATCCTCTGCTTTGCAACCCATATGACCTCCTTCTTGACAATGTTCCAACCACTTGAAATATAGGGTGCCAATTAGAATCTTCCATCTGTTAAATGTTCGTGATATCTGTTGAGTAAGCTTATGGTTCTGTTTAAAGTCTGTTACACTTGGGTCTGCCAAGGAAATACAGATAAAGGAGAAAACCTCCAGGGCTAACTCTTGGTTAGAAATACAGGACACTCCTGTTCACTCACATGGAAACACGTTCAAGGCTAACTCTAGGTTAGGTATTCAGGAGTCTTTCAAAGAAGTGAAACAATTTAAGACACATGGGGAGTTCTGCCGGAGTATGTTATAGCGGTGTTAGCTCCCAGACCATACAAGCCCCCCGGTGATGCCAGTCACGATTGTCTGTGCTCTTCCTTCTTGTCTCCTTAGACTCCTCAAACTGAACTACCCTCTAATCAAGGACTTAAACCTGGGACACCATATGGGTGTACTTAAGTTACCAGCAGGACATCATGGGGTTAAATACCCCTGCACTAGACTCTCCTGTCCTGTCAAAAGACACATTAATAATAATAACAAAACATATTGTGGAGCAGCAGTTTTTATATACCTCAAGAACCAGAGTCACACTGCATAACAATTTTCCACAAAATACTCTGTAGTAAGTGTCAACTTATTAGTAGTATGTAAGTACATATTAACAACTGTATTAATAGCAATAGTATCTATAGTTTTGTTACATGTGTAAATAAAACCATTTGAAATTATTCTTTTGCAGTGGGCTCTGCTGCACCATATGAACAACTAGAACGAAGATGTTGCTTCTTAATATGACAACATATTATGACGTCTGAATCATCTAGACCACCCAGGAAGTTGTTTGTTACATAGTAACACAGACAATTCTAACATTAAATTGTTTTTAAGGAAATAACAATGCAACTCATTAATATTGAAGTGTATACTTACTAAGAAATAAGCTACTAATGAGACAGTGAAACTAAAGGCTTAAACCATTGTTAAAACCATGTAGTTACATTTGTAATATATATGTACTAACCTAAGTATAAGCCATAAGCAAATATGATAACTTTTACAAATGTAGTGTTTTACAAACCAAGCCATTTGGATTTGGAGATATTTTTGCAAACTTTATGTATAATAGTCTGTCAAGATTTAATAGCCTGTCAAGATTTAAATCCCCGAAAACTACCAGCTCTGAAAAATAGATACAATGTGCAGTTTATGCTTTAACTGCAACTGCCAAAGCAGGAGGTGGAAACATTTATAATTAAAACTAATAATACCACCAGAATGCCAAACATTTTCAGCTTTCAATTGGAAGCATTTTCAT
>JACXGK010001933.1:21928-61363 GCA_016801125.1 Novumbra hubbsi
AAAACCCCCCCCCCCCCCCCTTTTTTTCTTCTGAAAAGAATACATAGTTTTACTTCAAAGACACAACAGACCAGTGAGTAAATAGAGGGCTGTAATGGTTTTGTCTTCAATATTACAGAAATAGGTTCTCTGTGTCTCCATGTTTTTCCCATTCTTTGAATAATCTAATGGGACAATATACTACAGGGCTGCTGCAAAGTGGGACAAATTTGCCACATTATTTTCCAAGTTATTGATGCAAAGTGTAAAAAAAAAAGAGACAATTTCATGTAAACTCCACAAAAACTATTAATGCAATATGTAAATGGCACAGACATGTTCAGGAGCACAAAAATATTATTTATCTCAAAATTTCCGTCCCTTTGGCTGATCGTTTTTTCTTTTGCCAACATAAATCCATCTAATGACAGGTTTGGCATATCGGTAATCTGATTAAATAGCATGATTATAATACACGTGCACTTTCTGCTGTTTTGTCACACGACACAAAGCCACAGATGACTCAAGTGTTGGGGGAGAGTTTAATCAGTATATTAACTGCTGGAATATCCACCAGATCTGTGACCAGATCTTTTACTGTTCCATTCTCTACATTATGCCTCCTCCAATATAATTTTAAAACGTACTGGCACTATGTCCAACCGGCATCATCGTCACATACACAGTGTAAACATGCAGCCCAAGAACTCAACATCCGGCTTCTTCGGCAGCCATCTCATGATTTGTTGCATGATAATGCATGGCCCAATCACTCAATACTCTGTTCACAATTCCTTAGCTTGCATACACACCCGTTTTCCACTGACCATGTTTGAGATCAACAGTATCTGTAACCAAAAGATGCATATCTGTATTTCCAGACGCATGGAATGCAGTTACACTCTAATTACATTATTTAACAGACTTATTTACTTATTATCTGTAACGCGTTCATTTTTTTTATGAATTGCTTTGAAACAAGATTTTTCTGTATTCTTTTTTTTCTTTTTTCTTTATAATACATTTTCATTTAGGCAAAGGACTGAAAAATACATAACTTCAGACTGGAGACAGGTCAAAAGTTATACCTGAATATGTTACGAAATCAATAGAAATGAAAAACCTCTGAAAACATTTTCACCACACCACTTGCTCTGAAACACTCGTACATCATTACTCAACACGTTTCATTTCAAGGGAAGAATGTGAATCAGCATGCTTTGGCTCAATTACCACATTTGATTTTATTGAGTCTGGCAATCCTTTAGAATTTATCTGCCTCAAGTTTAATCAAGCCCCATTTCTTTCAGCTAGTACAACTGGAAAAATTATACTGATGAGATCTTTAAATTGTACATTTGATTCTGCCTGTTGCTGATAGTAATTTACATAAAATAATTTACAGAATTGTATTAGTATTTGGTGGATGGACATGTCTCTGAATTCTAATTTTTCACTTTGCCTTTGGTACAGATTCCACTGGATCTTGATTACCACATGTATTCTATTTAGAGCATTCCAAGAAATGTATTGTTTCAGTCTTTTGATGCAATGCTTTTCTCTAATCTAAATTTCAACATGTTAAGTACATGTTAACGAAAAGTACAACTACATGTTGATGGTTGTAAAAATCCAATATGTTTGTGTGTTGAATGGTGAATTTGTTCTTGAAGTTGCTTGGATCCTTGGTAATTGTTCAAGTAACTGCCTAGCCTCCTAGGGTTTAAGTACATTCATATTTTTTTTATTCATATGCTAAAGTTTAAGGATACAATGCTAAATTGCTCTGTGCTTTTGGAATCTTATTTGCACCAACTGCCGTTTGCATTTAAAACAAATTTCCTTCACAATTTCAGCAGTTGTTTTATGGAAATGTTCTGATATTATTATTTGACATAATGTCACTTTTAAAGAGAAACTTTTCAGTTACCTTCCGGTCGATAATCTCAGTTCAACACATAACACATGTGAGTCACAAATTCGACTAAATAACAAAAATGTCCTCCAAACATCTTCTATTTTAGTCATTTAGAATATACTGACATTTGTTGTCCTGTACATGTTGCATGCTTTTGCTACCCTGGCTAATATCAGTATGTATGCAGGACTAGAGGACAGAGTTGGCATTGTTTCCGTAGTCTGGACGTATCAAGAAGAATTCTGTTGCATTCTCTAGTGCTTAATGTTTCCAAAATTGGATTCTTCCCCAAAAAGCCCATATCTCTGATCGGTCTAAGTTGTGGAATGCAGAGAATAATTGGGTCTTTGAACAGTGCAAATGTCTTGTCTTCTTGGGTGTAGTGCTTGAGACAGATTGAAACATTGAACAGATTTATGAACTGCCAGCTATTGCCAACTAATTATATGCTTCTTAACGTGCACTATTGTTCTTCATTGTATATCATAGCAGCAATTATCAAATATGATAACGTATCAACATGACAAAGACGTAATTACTATTATTATTATTGTAACATTCTACTTGGCTACTGTCAAGTAGAGGCTACTGTAGGATACTGTACAAAAAACATTCTAGTATTGCATAGTTTACATAATCTTTGTTTTGTACATAATTTATGTTCCTTTAACCACATTGTTCATGTTGTGTTTCATATGTGGGCAGTGCAGGTTAAACCACAGTCTTTGACAGTCTTTGACAGTGGGATGATGTCCGGGCAGGCATAGTCTTTGTTACGCTGTTGTTCCCTGTAAGATCTCTTCCTCCTCCTCATCTCACATTCCATTTCCATGAATGATAGTGCATGAGGAGTTGCCCCTAGCATTCTGACAGTTATTCTATCTCCAATGTCCCCAGAGGGGAACTGTGTACTGAAAGCCCCACCTACATCTTATAAAGGGGCCTCTCGTTCAAGTCAACAAAGCATCCTGACACATACGAACTGTGGAAATCTAGAGACACTATGGCTGTGTGGGCTCCAGGGCGGAACAGCAGTGCGGTGTTAGGGCATCCACCAACATCTTCGCTTGGGCCTTGACGTGAGCCTTTACTTGCGAGTGTGTTGTCGAGAATCCCATGCATATTGGGGATGGAAATATGCATTGTTTGTAGGGATTCCCTTCACTCATCATGCTCGAGCTACTCCTTCAGGTAAGTCGTACAGCTTCACGCTAACATCGTTGGTCAGAAGAGTCGATCGAGCATGACAACATGTGCTGATTCGGTATCTCGATAGGGTGAACATTGCGAAAAGAATCAGAATGTCTTGGACCGACATGTCAAGTTTGTAAATACAAATGGTTATTGATACCTCAGGTAGAAAAGGGACCACAATTAAGATACAAAGTAAAAAGAAACAATGGTAATGAATGAAAATAATAATAATTGGGTAACAAATTATTAGGTCTATAAACTGTAGTTGTAAAAGTGATACGTTTTCCCATTCTTGCTTGAAAGGATTTCAGCTGTTCAGCAGGGGTCTACTTTGTCGTGCTTTATGTTTCATAATGCGTTGTGTTGATGAAATAAGCAAGGCTTTACTTGAAAAATAAATTGTCTGTATGATCACGGCCATCCAATATTGGTTTTTGGCCCTGTCCCTTGCAATTCTTTTAATGATTTTATGTATTGTAGAAACTATTGGAGATTCCCAAATGTTTTGCAATTTTATGATGAGAAACATTGTTCTTAAATTGTTCACTATTTGCCTGCACTTTCACCAAGTAGTGATCCCCTCCCCATGGCTTTAATTAAAAAAAAACTCATCCTCTCTGGGATGTTGTTTTATAGCCAAAAATGTGACCTGTTGCCAATTAACCTAATTATTTTGTGAGATGTTCCAGCAGGTTGTTTTTTTAGCATTACACAAAATTGACAGTCATTTGTTGCCCCCAGCTTTGTTTGAAACATGTCGCTGGAATCAAATTTAAAGTGGGCTATTATTTTTCAGGAAACAATAAAATTTGTCAGTTTCAAGTTGTCTTTGTACTATTTTCTATTGAATATTTTGTTTAAATGATTTGCACATCATTGCATTCTGTTTTTCTTTACATTTAAAATAAGTTATAACAAAAGTTTCTATTTTTACTTTTTGGGAAACAAGGTTGTAATTTATTACATTAAATTCCATTACAGCCATAGGTTTTTTCCATTTCATTAAAATGGGGTTTCTAAGAGAAACATCTGTAAGCATCTAACATAGTAATGCAAGTGATGTTTATTTGTATAGAACATGCAGTGCGGTCAATAGGTATTTGGACAGTGACAAAAAGGTTGTTGTTTTATTTCTCTATTCCTTTTGGATTTGGAATAAAATGTTAAGTACACTGCCATCTTTATTTTCATGGAATATCTGTCCATAAAACTTTAGACGATTTTATTTATAGTCCTTTTTAGGGAAATACAAGTAAATGGACACTTACCTAAATATAGACATTATTTAGTACCAAATATGTACAAAATGTATTTAGTTGCCAATCCTTTCTGTTTCTTTCGCTGTATGTTTCGGGTCATTGTGTTGCTGCAAATGCTGTCAAATAAGTATGGTTGTATCTGAGCAGACCAGAAGGTTCTGTATTCATCCTACTGCAACCATCAGCAGTTACAATACATCACCAATGAAGACAAGTGAGCCAGTTCCAATGTCATCACAGCATAGTATAACATATAGCAATGCCTCCACTTTATTTTATACAGATTTTTTTGATGCCAGTAGTTTTTCCTCCACACTTTTTTTTGCCATCTCTTGTTCATGTTACTGTTTATCTCATCTGTCCAATAAACGTTTTGCTCTGAAGGTTTAGTTATTTTTTCAGGTGTTCATCCTGTTTTTTAGGATAACTATAGCATGGCTTCCAATGGCACTTTACTTCTTGTGTTGTCGGACACCAAGACAATTTCAGTTTAACTTTAAATGGGGGGGACTGTGCACAAAACATTCTGTTACTTCTAAATTATTAATTTAATAGGGATGACAATTCCTTAAAATGAATGCTGACCATGTCCAATGTAACTGTTTCACATGTTGATAGTGACTTTGTTATTATTGTTTATATACATTTTTCAACTACCAAGTAACTGAGATGAAAAATATACATAGCTATTTAGAAACCATCTAGATGGAGCATTTTAGTGTGAGCACATTAGCCTCAAAATATTTCTGTAACTAATTGCACATATTGGCAGCTGCCTTATCACAACAATGGGCTATATCTTCAGAATCTATGGTTTGGGGTAGAATACCCCTTTAACCATGATTTCATTGGCCTATCTCACCCCTGTTCTCACCTAAACCACAGCTTGCATACAGACAATCCCACAGATTCCTCAGGGGACTACAGTGTGCTGCTGCCCGAAACGATTTGTGGGGCTTTTGGAGAAATACACAATATGGACAGAAATATTTGGACACCTAAACATTACACCTACAGGAGCTTGTTTGACATCCCATTCTAGTGTAATAGAACCCAGCCATTATAACATTACAATATTCCAAAGAATATTTAAGAGTTTTGGTAATTGTTTAATGTATTCATGCAGAACACAAAATTACTATGATACATGTTTAAGGCTTTGCAAAATAGCTGCTACCCTCTCTTTGAGGTTGGATGCATGTGCATTTAAGTGTGGGGTGTGTGTGTGAAATACTATGTTAGTTGTTCGTGTGAGAGAGGGTGTTAATGAGAGAGGGGGAGTGGGAGACAGTGTGCTGGACGGAGGGACAGGACATAACGGTCCATCTGTGTAAAATGATCTATCTGAAAAGTAAAGTGGTATATGGTCTTGTTGAGTGCTCCAACTCCTTTCTAACTCAGATGGGTCTTTTATAGATGTTTTCCTGGTAAGCCCCCTTTTCAATTTCTTTGTTACTGTTTCTTTTATAAACTAAGAAAAGCTAGGCCTGGCTGAACTTATGATTCAGCCCACCTTAAAATCACATATTATTAGGAGAACCCTCATTCAGAATGTCAGAAGCTGCTATAGGACTTTCTATGTGTGCTTCGGTAACTTTTAAAACACATTATGATACAGATTATTTAGTTTTTTGTTGTCTTGCTATTAAGGCATAATATGCATGTAAACCAAAACACTGATATTTTATTGTAAATTTTTTTAAAGCATATTTAAGTGTTAGGAACACATTCTGGGCTGCGAGACCATCTGTGCATGCAGAATCTCTCTAATTTGGTCTTGGTCTTGTCATGTCCTGGCTGGGAGCCCCTAGCCTACTCTATGCTTTGGGGCTCGCAGTCAGGGCATGCCACCTAGAGAGGCCTCTAGCCCTCTCTATGTCGCTGTGGGCTCCCCAGTCAGAGCAGCTGTGTTCAGTTGACTCTGATTGGGGAGCCTACTTAGGTTAGGCTACAGCCGCACAATAGGTGTGGTTGATTGTTTGTGTTTCACGACGTTCATGGTTCTGTTTTCATCTACTCCAATTCACAGTGGATACACTACACGTTTCTTTGTAAATCGTTTGTATGTTTTTTGCTATATCATTTAGCACCTTTCATTTACGTTTACTGTTCGTGTTAGTTTGTCTCTGTGTGTTTATTGGATTAAATCACCTTTACTTTCGACAATGTCTGCTTTTGGTTTCGCCACGCATAACAGCCGTGATAGAATCAACCACCAAAAGAAACCAGCAGCATTCGACGGGCAGCGTCGGGGGAGAGTGGAGCATACCCGGTTGGGGGACTGGGGATCTGACTCTCTCCCCTGACGATTCAGCGGCTGAATATGAGGACTGGGATCTTCCATATGATGATCCAGGCTGGGGTGTCAACAGGGGTTACCTCGGCACCCAGCCCAGCTACTTCCCAGGGGCCCACCAAACAATTTATTTGGGGGGGCTAGTGGGGTCCCCATGGGATGAGTGGCTGGTATCTGATTGGAGATCCAGACAGTCTCAGTACATGTCCCTGTCTGCGCTGACTGCGGGCTCCCGCCTGTCTCCCTGGGAAGGGAGCAGCCAGGCATCCCGAGTTGGGACCTGGTAAACAGGCAGCCCGTGGGAAAGCGCCTGCTCGTCGCACCACCGGTGCCCCTGGGCCCAGGGTCCGCTAGGAATAACACCGGTGCCAGAGCACCTGCCCCACGTTCGGTCCACGTCACAGCACCTGCGTCACGTTCGGCCCTCGTCCCAGCACATGCTCCACGACCGGCCCACGTCCCCGCACCTGCTTCATGTCTGACCCTCGTCTCGGCACCTGCTCCACGACCGGTCCACGTCCCAGCACCTGCTCCACGTCTGGCCCTCGTCTCAGCACAAGCTCCACGACCGGTCCACGTCCCAGCACCTGCGTCACGTTCGTCCCTCGTCCCAGCACATGCTCCACGACCGGCCCACGTCCCCGCACCTGCTTCATGTCTGACCCTCGTCTCGGCACCTGCTCCACGACCGGTCCACGTCCCAGCACCTGCTCCATGTCTGGCCCTCGTCTCAGCACAAGCTCCACGACCGGTCCACGTCCCAGCACCTGCGTCACGTTCGGCCCTCGTCCCAGCACCTGCTCCACGACCGGGCCACGTCCCAGCACCTGCCCCACGTCAGACCGTTGTCGTTACGTTGCCTGCTCCCAGAGCTAGTCATCCGTTGCCTGCTCCCAGGGCCAGTCCTCCGTTGCCAGCTCCCAGAGCTAGTCCTCCGTTGCCAGCTCCCAGGGCCAGTCCTCCATTGCCTGCTCCCAGTGCTAGTCCCCCGTGTCCTGCCCCCAGGGCCAGTTTCCCGTGTCCTGCCCCCAGGGCCAGTTTCCCGTGTCCTGCCCCCAGGGCCAGTTTCCAATGTCCTGCCCCCAGGGCCAGTCTGCCGTGCCCAGCTGAGACGCCGCCCCTGCCGTGCCCAGCTGAGCCGCCGCCGCTGCCTCCCCCGGACGAGAAGCCGCCCCCTGCGGAGCCGCCCCCTGTGGCTTTCTCATTACCATCATTAATTTTATACCAAACTCTTGTTAACAGTACTATGCAAAAGTCTTGTGCACCTGAAGTCAATCTAAAGCCGTTTATTTGAATACCAGTTATTTAATTTGTAAAAACAATATATATGTTTATGAATACTCTTATAAATAAATGGCCTTAGTTCGACTTTCTGGTGCACTTAGACGTTTGCACAATACTGTAGTCAACACAATATTTTTTCAAGCACAAACTGAATTGTTTTCTAAAAAATATTGGCAGGCTGAAAGAACCCACTGTATATAGTGGTGGGTTGATGCTTGGGGGGGGGGTCTACTTGTGCTCAAGGGACTGTTGTTAAGATTGATGGCATAATGCATTTCACTAAGTGCCAAGATATGTTACCCCAAACTCTTGTTGCCTTTGCCAGGAAATTGTGACTTGGCAGTGGATGGACCTTTCAACAAGAAAATAACCCAAAACATATATCAAAATCATTACAGAAATGGTTGACACAGAAGAAAATACAAATCCCTGTTATACAATGTCCACCTCCGTCTCTGGACTCAAATCCAATCAAAGACCTGTTGTCTGAATTGAACAGTGCAGTTCACAAGAGCAAACCTAAGACCTCTGTGAACTCATCCAGGCTGTTGGAATCAGTCTTAAAAACATCCCAGTCAGTACACTCTAAGCATGCCCGAAGATCCTCCACAGCCGTAATGCTCCATTGCTTTGATTTCTTAACAACTGGTTTACCGTTGATCTGGAAATGTGCTGCATAGAGATCCCTTTAAAAGTATGCGCAAACCTTGTTAGACAATACCAGAAGAGGGTCATTAAGGTCTCCACTCCAGGGGAAGCACATTGTCATTTTAATGGTAGCATATTTTCTTAAAAATATCATACTGATTTAACTTTTTTGTGTTTGAGAAATTATTGTGTGAAATGAACATATACAGTGTATTTCACACAGTGTTTGAGGCAAAATGTGACTTATATTTGTTTGTTTTTGGCATTCCCTTTGGCTGAATTTCATGATGAGTTGACTGTATGAATTGATGATAGTAAAGGCTTACTTCTGGCAAGATGCCGGAATGATAATGAGCACTCTTGTTTAATTGTCTATACATTACTATATTTTTTATTGTTTATTAACTATTTCTAAATGCAATATTTTGTTTAGTTTCTGTACATTGCTGCTAATTGTATATATAATTGTTTCTGTACATCTCAATGCTAAACAATTTGTCTTTGAGTAAATCCCTTTACTTTAATCTTTTCACACCAAGCAAATTCACCACTTTGAATCTCCTTCAACATTGTTTGCACTCTGTGTCCAACACCCTATCAAAGTACCTGGACATAGTCATGGGAAATCATGCTTCCTTGTTTATCAGTGCTTTTTCTTTCTTCCATAAATACCAAATAAGAATGCAGTTGGTGTAGTAGTGGGATTGATAGATTGACTGCATGACACAGGGTTAACATTTCTCTTCATCCCATTTGAGCCCTCTTCCGTTCATTTTCCACACCTACAACTGAATGTGGTGGTCCTTTGAAAAGCAATAACATGGAGGAATATTGTCTAATTTCACCCCCCCATTAATCTAAGGGAGGAGGATTTTTAAAAGCATACACGCCCCCTAGACACCCCAGCTAATATTATCCTCAGTGAGATGCATCGAGCCTTGGAGATCAGTAGGCGATGCTGGCTCAGAATACATGATGGCAGTTGGGAGTTTATTGGTGCTCAGACGATTTAGCATACCTAATTGACCTCTAGCACAACAGCCGGCTTTGTCTTCTCTTACCTAATATAATTTTCTTACTCAGTGCAACCAACCATTTTTGTGATGCACAAGCATAATTGCAATTCAAGTCACTGTTTTGCTAGAGACATTGTCACAACAAAGGTGACACTGTGGCCTTCAGTAATGCATTTGTTCTCTTCTTTTCTTCCTCTGTCATTTGTAAAGAACAGGAGCCAAGTTCATTCAGGCTTGAATGGAAGTTGTGTAATTTAATTTGCCTTGCATTGTTCAAGGCTACAATTTGAGAAGTGCCACAGAAGCAGTCACAGATTAATTCAGTAAATTCCCGTTTAACTCCTGTTCTGTATTTGGCCATTATAATCATGGTTAAAATAGCATGAATCAAATTCCCTATTCTAGGTGGAAGTCCTCATAAACACATCTTGAATATAATTTGGTTAAGTTATTTTGGATAAAAGAATAAATGAAACAAGTCTGGACACATTTGCATAAATTGGAAGGATTAGAGCAATTGATTCATACAACCACATTTTAAAAAAAGTTGTGATGCTGCAAAAAATTTAAATACCAACAGAATGCAATGATGTGAAAATCATTTATCCCTATATTTAATTCAAACTAGTACAAAGATACTATTTCAAATGTGGAAACAGTGACATTTTATTTTTGTTGGAAAAATATATGCCCATTTTGAATTTGGTGCTATACACAGATTTCAGAAAAGTTGGGACAGGGGCATGTTTATCACTGTGTTGCAACATCTAATCTTTTAGCAATACACTATAAGCATTTTGGGAACTGAGGAGACCAATAGCTTTAGTTTTGAAAGTGATTTGTTTTCCCCATCCTTGCTTGACATAGGATTTCAGCTGCTCAACAGTTCGAAGTCTCCTTTGGTGTATTTTTTGTTTCATAAGGCTTCAAATGTTGTTAATGAGCAGCACCCAGACTCTTTTACCACGGAGTCATGCTATTGTAATACGGAGAATGCAGAGTGTGGTTTGACATTGTCTTACTTAAATAAGCACGGCCTACCCTAATAAATATTTTGTTAGCATATGTTGTTACAAAACCTGCATATATTGTTTAGTATTAGGGGTGCCTTCACAAATGTGCATGTCACCGATGCCATGTGCACTAATGCATCCACATACCATCACGAATGCTGGCTTTTGAACTGTACACCGATAACAAGCTCGATGGTCCCTCGCCTATTTAGTCTGGAGGACATGGCGTCCATGATAATGAATAATTTAACATTTTGAATCGTCAGACAGTTTTCCACTTTGCTTTAGTCCATCTTCAATGAGCTCAGGCCCAGAGAAAGTAGCAGCGTTTCTGGATCTTGTTTATATCTGGTTTCAGACAGTGGTTTTCAGAAGTGCTTCTGATTTTCACTACAGAATCATGTCTGTTTTTAATGCAGTGCCACCTGAGGGCCTGAAGATCACGGACATCCAATTTTGGTTTTTAGCCTTGTCCCTTGTTTAAAGAGATTTCTCCAGTTTCTTTTAATCTTTTCATGATGTCATGTACCCTATATAAGATGATAAGACCCCCGAAATCTTAGCAATTTTACATTGATTAAAATTTATTTAAAATTTGGTATCAAATTCAGAGTGGGCATACATTTTTCAAGGCCTTCCATTTTCAAGATGGCACTGCGGATGGCAGCCTCTGAGTTTTGGTGCGCATAGTTTTTTCTTGTTTTGTTTGTAAAGTCAGTTTTCTGTTACGATACCCGGAGCTCTTTCACCAGAGATGAGCTCATAAACATCACAGGAACAACTCCAGCGGATTTATTTCCAACGTTCTTGCTAACATCAGAGGAATTATTGGACATTCTAGTCAAAGGTGCCCTTATCTTTGCTCATGCAGAAGAGGCAAACGTAGACATCGCACACCGTTACCTGGAAAAATTC
Organism: Novumbra hubbsi; assembly: GCA_016801125.1. Lineage (NCBI taxonomy): Eukaryota > Metazoa > Chordata > Actinopteri > Esociformes > Umbridae > Novumbra > Novumbra hubbsi. Next base: position 33,451 of record JACXGK010001933.1, read on the forward strand.
TCTCTAATGTGCGTGAGCTGTGCAACAAACAGGATGAACTTCAGCTACTGGGAGGAAAAGTTAGAGACTTTTACTCGTCTTCTGTTCTGTGTTTTACAGAAACGTGGCTATGTGAACTGATTCCGGACTCTGTGTTACAGCTGGCAGGCTTCCAACTTTTTAGAGCAGATCTCGACACAGAACTTTCCGGGAAAAATAAGGGAGGAGGTATCTGGTTTTATACTAGTATTGGCTGGTGTTCTGATGTGACAGTGATTCAAAAGCTCTGTTATCCTGATCTGGAATCATTCTATATAAACTGTAAATCTTTCTACTCTCCCCGTGAGTTTGCTTAATTCATTCTGGTCGGTGTTTACATTCCACCGCAAGTCAATGTGCAGGAGGCACAGCGCATGCTGACCAGATACTGTGTGTGGAGCGGGCAAACCCTGACTCCTTTGTTATGGTCCTCAAGGACTTTAACAAGGGAAACCTCAGCCATGAACTTCCCAAATACAGACAATTAATGAAATGCCCGACCAGGGAGGAGAACATTCTGGATCACTGTTACACAATAGTCAATAATGCCTATCATGCTGTCCCTCGCGCTGCAGTGGGTCACTCTGACTACGTACGTCATGGTCCACCTGGTTCCTGCATATAGACAGAAACTCAAGCTCTGTAAACCAGTTGTAAGGAAATCAAAGCAGTGGAGCATTACGGCAGTGGAGGATCTTCGGGCATGCTTAGAGTGTACTGACTGGGATGTTTTTAAGAATGCTTCCAACAGTCTGGATGAGTTCACAGAGTCTGTGACGTCATACATCAGCTTCTGTGAGGACTGCTGTATTCCATCACGCACCAGGGTGAGTTATAACAATGGCAAACCCTGGTTCACAGCTAAACTCAGACGGCAGCAGGAGGCGGTCAAGAGTGGGGATAAGGACAGTTTTAAAGAGTCAAAGTACAGTTTTAGTAAACGCCTGCAAAGCGCCTGTAAAACGACTGTACTATGAGAGATTACAACAATGCTCAGCTATCGACTTTGCTTCTGTCTCGAGCGGCCATATACAGATCACCAACTACAAGCCTAAAGCCCCCCATTCCATCAACGACTCTCGTCTGGCCAACAACCTGAATGAGTTCTAATGTCATTTTGAAAGACAATGGGCCAGCCAACCACCCCCATTTCCCTGTGTGACTCCCCAGTCACCATTGCAGAGTCCTTCTGCTTCCTTGGCATCATACTCACCCAGGACCTCAAGTGGGAGCAAAACATCACCTCCATTACCAAAAAAGCACAGCTGAGGATGTACTTCTTGCGGCAGCTGACCCTCACTCACACCCTCTGCCCTATAACTTAAACTCATAACTTAAATTCTACATAATGCATTACATTAATGCACTTCTCTGGACTTCCTTCCGGCACATTGCACTTTTCCCCTTATTCAGTAAATGTTTGCACATTTTATATTTACTGTCATCTCTATTGCTTTTACTTCATACTACTTACTTACTGTGTTTTTCTGTCATGCACCAAGCACCAAAGCAAATTCCTTATATGTGTAAATGTACTTGGTAATAAAGTTTATTCTGATTTTGATAAAATCTATCAATTTCAACATTTGATATGTTGTCTTTGTACTATAGTCTAATGCATGTAGAATTGAAATTAGTTGCACATTATTGCATTCTGTTTTTTATTTCTATGTTACACAGCTTCCCAACTTTTTTGGAAACAGGGTTGTACTTCTTTCTTGTCTGCTTTCTTGAATCACCGATCACATATGTGACATATGTCACAGGGAACTATTTAGTGCATGGATAGCAGCCTCAAATAGCCAGTCTATCACAATAAGCTTTTGCTGGAGAGACTAAATATGCAAATGATTAACTTCTTACATCACCCTAATGAGGACTATTAAATTAACCTAAAAACACAAAGAGACATCTCATTTTAAATGATGCCAACAAAATGACAATGACAGAGGTTTGCCGCCCAGTAATGATGAATCAATGCGCCACAGAAATGGCAACCCTACTCAGTTGCCAATGATGATAAATAAAATCCAACATACAATACAGGTATCTTTTTGTTCAGTGAGATTGCTTTTACGTATTATACAAAGGCTGATAATATGTGCAACCTCTCCCTGTTCCCTGAAGAAAGGCAATACTCTGCTATGTGACAGAGGCAAAGAGGGTGCTATGGAGTGGGGTTTTGAGTCTACTGGGTTTCGGGTCTAGGAGAACATGTCTTATTGACACACCATAAAAAGTTTGTAAATTTAGTAAAGAATCTGCAGTTTACCATTACAATAGTTGTTTATATTACATTTATATAAACAATGTCTACACGGTATTTGTGGTCGACTTGATGTTAATGTTCATTTATGGATTTGGCTTCTAGTCCAGGTTGGGTGTTTTAGTTCTAAGACTCTTTATACGTAACTATGCAAATTTTTTGCAGAAACTTTGCAATGCATGTGTCACGGCGCCTCCTGATGCCGTGCCTTCTCCTGATCGCGTCGCACCCCGGCGTTCGACGTCACCGGCCTTTTAGGTGCCGTCGTACTCGTATGTCCTGTTTTCCCATGTCCTGTGAACACACCCTTCCTGATTACCCGCCAGCTGCATCTAATGTAGTTGGCTACTTAATCCCCTGTTTGTCTTGTCTCTGTGTCCGTGATTGTTTCCTGTTATGTGTATACGGTCGTAGTCATTTATACTACACCCTGGTAAAATCCAGTAACAATAAAGAGCCTTTTTGAGCCAACCGCCTGCGCATTGGTCCACTTCCTGAACCACCTCTGACAGAATGCCAGGAGGGTTCTATTGATACTCACTAGAGGTTGCTTGTCTAGTTAGCCGACTACCGCTGGTATGTTTGGTTAACTAAGGGAGAGATCAGATTTTTACATGATCAGACACAGAGGGAAATGGGGGAGGTCATGATTCTTTTTTTCGATCTTGGGGAAGGTTTACAGTTTTTTATTAAGTATAAGGGAGGGTCATTTCATTTTATAATTGATTGCAGTTTAGTTGCCTAGTATCTGTCAGACCTTTTTTCTATGTCACCACAGGCATTTCAATCAGTCCTCCTTTGAACTTGACGTATCGAGATTGTGTATATAGCGCAGTATATGGTGGAAAAAAGGCAAACCAAGGTATGTAACAACAAGGTTTGTGGCGAAGCAGAAATACAAAAGAATTGCAATGTGTCTTTGCAGTCTTGCTGTAGATTGTCTTGAAATATTCAATACACTTTGACGGGAGTCGAGTCGAAGGGAGATGTTCTGTTGGGTAAAGAAGTGACTTGAACGAATTGTGTCATGGAGGAGTTGCTGCTACCGAACTGTCCATTTGGATGGTTAGACAGTATGCCTTCGAGTTGTTTTGCTACCTCCCAACATCATGTAGAAAGGGAATTGTTTCAGGATTGCATGAAAATAGCAGATTATGGCTTTCCTGTTTTAATATACAGGTGATTATCAGGGACACAACTTTTTTTCAAAAGTTTTAGTTTTTTTTCAGTATGTTTTAGTTTTTTTTCAGTATGTTTTAGTTTTGTGAAGAATTAGACATGTAGCTAGATTGTGGGTTCATATGTTGCCTATGAAACCATAGAAAAAGGCAAAATCACAACATTCTTCACCTCTCAGAATATGTTGCCACAACATTCATAAAGTGCTTGTAAAGTAAACATATCTCATTCCTTTCAATAGCCCCTGTAACTGCATTATACAATTCAAGTACATATTCACTTTTGGAAAACCCGTGGTTAGCCAGTTACTGAGGCTTGGTGCAGAGGTGCTGAAAGAGGAGCATGCTGAGGGACAGCTGGCAGGAGTTGGAACACAGAATGGCCCAGAGAGTAATGTGACAGTGACTGAACCCAGAGAGATTTCGGTGAGCAAGGTTTTGATATAGAGACAATAGGAATACAATATTGACCCAGCAAGCATATACAGTATACATACTAATTACGAGTGTAGGTAGTTGTAAAGCCTTTAATATTATTAAGATAGAATGGGGACTCTCAAATTATAAAAGTGATGGCCAACGTCACCGATTGTTATATGCCTTGATTTGCCCTCTGACACACCCTTGACTATGCTAACCACCTTAGAAAAAGCCCTGCAGGGTGTCACAGTACCAGCATTTGTAACCTTTATACAATAGCAATAAAATTTTACAATTCTGAATACCTGAATACAATTAAAATATAATTTCATACCACAGCAAAAAAAATTGCGATTGTGAGATTTTTTGAGAGGAACACCAGCATACCGGTATTGCCCTGGGTCTGCAAATTAATCAAGATTGTCCTGGGTCTGCAAATTAATTGAGATGTGCTGAAGACCTGTTCCACACCTTGAAATTCTGAATTGAGCGCCTTAGTAAAAAAACAGAGGAAACATGTATGCTGCTTTGGAAGAGGTGTGTTGTATTTAGAAAATGTTGTCAATGAAGCTATTACAACCCCACTGCTTAAACAGTTAACAGTTAAGAAAATAGTAATTTTGGCACGTCTACATGCCATTAATAAGAGTATTAGCATACTCCACCGTCCGGTCAATAGTCTTCTGAGAATCTACCCAAAAAGCATCTTATTTATAATTGCCCCACTAGCTACAGTACATGGTTAACTGGTTATCTATTTACCAACTACACTTAACAAGTGAGTCTGTCAGCCTGGGATGTGTTACTGTCATTTGCTTGAGTGTGTATTATTTTTCTTTGGGACTTAACACATAATAATCTTGTTGAAATGTCAGTATTCAAGTCTTAATTTTTTTATGTAGTGCTGCAGCAACTAATTGATGAAAATCGATGTCAATACAAAAATGGTTGGCAAAGAATGTCACTATAGATTTTTCTGTCTACACAAAAATAGCCATTTTGAAGGATAGATGAGGTTGCCTCTGACTAATTCAACAAAAAAGGATGCAAATTAACTCTCATGGCACAGGAGCGTTACTGTAATTAAATTGCCTTGATGACGGAAGATAAAGATCACTCACACCAGTACGTAAATATAATACATAATTCGTAATTTATTTTGTTAAGTTTTTATTTGAATAGTAAATGTTACCATAACGTTTTTGACCACCAAACTGGTGATTTACTTGAGTTTGTCGAGTTTGTGTATAGTTGCGCAGCTCCGGCTAGCTAAGCATTCTGGCCCAAAACCATAATTGTCAAATTTGATGAGTTCATGTCGGCTAGGCATCACGTTGAGTTGTAATATATCTTTAGTCGTGGAGTCACACAAATAATAAATATTAAGTCCTGGTTGGCGCTGGCATGAAATTGTACGAATGAAAAGGATCAACAACAGCCGTCAGAGATTAAGCGAGTCGCGAGGTAAGCCAGCAGGCCACTTGTGCACGTAAAGTTAGAGCCATGCCCATGTTTAGAGGGCACCTTTGGAGCGTTGCCCAAGCACATTTCTTTGGCTAATGTTTTGTGAGGCGTTACAAATTTTAACGGGGTTCCATGTCTTTTGTTGTTGTTTCCACATGATTTCCTCAGGCCTAGTGTGGTAAGTCAACTGTTCTTTGGGCGGTGGTGAGATAAGGAATTCATTCAAATGTGCATTAGCAGCCAGGGTTGCTGAATTCATATTAGTACCAACTCAAACGTGTATTAGCAGCCTGGGATGTTGAATTAATTTTAGTCCGAAAGTAACCTGAGGTGAAGGCTCTACCTCTCTGAAATTCGACAGATATTGAAAACAGAGCAGAGCTGAGTTGGAGAAGAGCAAGACTAAAAATCATTGTGGTTAGCTCGATAAATATAATATTTTGTTCCAGCTTTTTCTCTAATACAGTCGGTTTGCCTCAAAGCAAATGCCCGCTCCGAGCAGTTTGCTATGAATTTGACAAGCTTTGCTAGCTGTAAACGTGTGAAGCTATGCAATTGGGGATGACAACTTGTTTGTATACGGTGCAAAATGTCACCTAACCACAATATATTTTTGCCCCCAAGAGGTCTACTGATTAATGTTAATGTGGCTGTTTTGCTGATTTCTTTGGGCATTTTTGTCATAGGCAAATTATCTCCACCCTGTACATACATTCTCTTTGTTGAATAGCCCCCGTTGTGATGACGCTGCACTTGCAATGAGGTGCAGAAGCATAAGAAAAACATTTATCTGAAGAAATACATTAGCCTGATATTTCAATGTCAAGCAAGGCTTTGTGAATAAATGTGTTAACTTCATTGTCAATAAAAATGTGCTCTTAATAAGAGCTCTTACTAAATTACTTGCATGTACGTTCTAAATGTATTGTGGCTGATACAATGATACGCCTAGTTAGCAAATGTTCATGATATTCATTAACAGGACTGCTGTGTTGTTTCTTAAGGAATATTTTCTGTGCTATCATTACCTATCCAAGGTCCTGGGGCGGCATTATCTCTCCTAGACTCCTACGTGTATGGCTGTACAACGTGTTGGATAATGACACACATGCCATTGAGCCGAGGTCCATTAATTTTCTTAAGACAACAAACTACTTTGGGAGACACAACGAATGACATTAAGATAATCACAGTCATGTTATTCCAGTAAAAACAATTGTTATCCCCCCTCCTCACATACAAGGCCATTTGGTATTAATACTTAACAAGCTGAGAAACTCTTTTGAGAAAGGACTGCCTTTCTGGGCCAGGTCAACTACTTTCCCCAGAAAACCATAAATCTGCGAAGGTGCAGAGGTAATGTGGTGAAAAACAGACGGTGAGATGAGCACAGGCTGGTACTGCTGCTCTAGCCACATGATGAGACTCAGATTGTACATTTACACGTATCCTTAGGCCCTTCAACTGCCACAAGGTATTAGTAGCTGAAGCTCACAATACAAATGTAGGCTACATATAGTGAAGGGAAGGATTTGAACAGATGATATGACTTGCGGTTTTGCACTACAAGGCAGATGTATCACTCAAGTGGCACAACTGTCCCATTATCCCCTGATTTAAGATTCTTAGGGCTAATATATTATAACAAACAGGCCAGCACAGCGGTCCCCTGTGACAGGCCTTTTAAGCCCCCCCCCTTTCCACCAATCAGAAAATGTTAATGCCCAACCTGTCCCCCCTTTTCTTACATCCTTCATCACTCAGATATCGGACGAATCAATCTCAGAAAGCCAAAGGGACCCTTGTTGTTGAGGGGAGGAGCGATAAGTTGCAGAGGCACACAGCTTGGTGCATTGTGGTTAGCCTAACATGATTTAGAAACATGCTGTCACCGTACAGATCCTGCACTGTACAATATATTGTCTAAGGTGGTTCTACAGCTAATGGAAAACTGTTTGCGCCAATCTTTTGCATTTATTGCAAGAGTTGTTATCATGTATATAATCCTCCACTTTGAGTTTCTCCACAAACACCAGAATATTACATCGGGCATTAGAAATGTATTGGATGCAACTTTATTGTAGCACTTCCAAAATTGTTTATATCTGACATGTAAACTGTATCAATTAAACACACCTACTTATTTCATCACATTAAACCACAACTAACTGGCCCGGCGGGTCTTTCTGCCAAGATGTTACCGCCAGTCTTGATGACATCGTTATCCACATGTGGAGGTGCACAGTCCATCGCTCTTTGCCAGGGGTCGATCATGAAAGCAGCCAATACATGAGGACAAAATACACATACACCTCCCTCCCTTTTCACCCGTTCCAGGGTGTAAAGGTAATCTGGTTGATCTTCAAACACTCTGGATTAGTGACACAGTCACAGCTATACTTGACACCTCTGTGCCAGCCTATGTTTTGCATCATGATGTCTTTGGCATATGAAAAGAATGCTCAGGTTGATTAATTGATGCCAAGGCAGAGACCAGCTACTCCGCACATGCAAACAATGGACTGCAGGTACACCCCCCCTTTTGCACACGCCAGGACGCATTTATCCACGCACACACATTATATTGCTCATTTTCTCTCTTGACGTGGCTTTTTTCTCCACCACTCTCGTTCTCTACCTCCCCCCTGCGCCGACTTGCCGCATTTCATTTGTCATAGCCAAAGTTATCTGAGGAACGTGCTGAAAGCACAGCCGGCTGCCCACTGATAACACTGCCAAACCCAGAGCACCCCAGCTGGCAGCTCTCAGAGGGAGGCTGCTCCAGCATTAATAAAGACTGACTCCGGCTTGGCTTCAAGTGGGCCTTAATGTTTTCCCGTAACAGGATACTTGTTTACACTTGAGATAGTGAATATGAGAAGTAATCAGCGTTACTGAAAGGAGTAAACATATCCTACTCGACTAATACATCTATTAACCATGGTGCCATTAATTTAACTATGCAGATCAACAATGCATTTGATGGATAGATGTATTGATTGTTTGAACTTGACAGATTTATAGAGAGACAGACTGAGGCCTAGGTGAATACCATGTAATAGCAATTCTAAGTATGTTTAAGGAATGTTACCTTAAAAAATCTTTCATTTGTTTCAAGGTTTCCCATTTGATATCACCCAAACACTTTGGCTGCTTTATGAAAGTTGAGGGAAGTGGGTTGGACACATCTTTTGTTGATCATTCAGTCCTTTACACATTCAAACAGAAATTCATTTTTAGAAAAAACTGTGAATGCATAATCCTGGTTAGTGTTGAAAGTAGATAAATTACACTTTTAATAACCACATAAAATTTACAACAATCAAATAGGGATATTGTGTGTGTGTTGGGTGTGTTGGGGTGAGGTTGAAATGCCTCCAGTGTTCATTGATTATTGATTTTACTGCCCCTCAAACACAAGGTTTTGTGTTACAGCAGTGACTGTGTTTGGGCCGGTTAAACAGAAAAATATTTGATGATGTAGATACCATTTCGGATAAATTCACTTTTTTTTGCAGACTTTGAAGTCAGATTGTTTATAGACTACAGCCGTGGCCAAAAGTTTTGAGAATGACACAAATATAAATTTTCACAAAGTCTGCTGTCTCTGTTTTCATGATGGGTTTTTGCATATACTCCAGTATGTCATGAAGTCCCTCTTTGCCATTAAAATACACTTAATCACAAAAGAAAAATTCCACAGAATTTCAGCCATGCCACAAAAAGACCTGCTGACATCATGTCAGTGATCCTCTCGTTAACACATATGAGAGTGTGGACAAGGACAAGACTGGAGAGTTAGAATAACAGACTGGAAGCTTTAAAAGGAGGGTGGGCCTTGAAATCATTGTCTGTTAACCATAGTTACCTGCAAGGAAACACTTGCAGTCATCGTTGCTTTGCACAAAAAGGGCTTCACAGGCAAGAATATTGCAGCTAGTTAGATTGCATATACATCTACGTTTTATTGTATCTTCAAAAACTTAGAGGAAAGAGGTTCAATTGTTGTGAAGAGGACTTCAGGGTCACCCAAGAAAGTCCAGCAAGCGCCAGGACCATCTCCTGAAGTTGATTTAGCTGCGAGATCGGGGCACCACCAGTGCAGCGCTTGCTCAGGAATGGTTGCATGCATGTGTGAGTGCATCTGCACACTCAGTGAAGAAAATACTTTTGGAGGAAGACCTGGTGTCTAGAAGGGCTTCAAAGAAGCCACTTCTCTCCAAGACATCAGGGACAGACTGATATTCTGCAAAAGTTACACATATTGGACTGCTGAGGACTGGGGTAAAGTCATCTTCTCTGATGAATCCCCTTTCCGTTTGTTTAGGGTATCCAGAAAAATGCTTGTCCAGAGAAAAAAAGGTGTGCGCTAAAATCAGTCCTGTGACACGCCAACAGTGAAGCATCCTGAGATCCTTCATGTGTGGGGATGCTTCTCAGCCAAAGGAGTGGGCTCACTCACAATTTTGCCTAAGAACACAGCCATGAATAAAGAATAGTACCAAAACATTCTCCATGAGAAACTTCTCCCAACCATCCAAGAACAGTTGGGAGACGAACAATGCTTTTTCTAGCATGATGGAGCACCTTGCCATAAGGCAAAAGTGATAACTAAGGAGCTAGGGGAACAAAACATCAAAATGTTGGCCAGGAAACTCTCCAGACCTTGAGAACTTTTGGTCAATCCTCAAGAGGTGGATGGACAAACAAAAACCCCAAATAACTGACAAACTCCAAAAGCATTGATTATGCAAGAATGGGCTGATTGTGGGTCAGAAGTGAATTGACAGCATGCCCGGGCAAGTTGCAGAGGGGTTTGACACTGCAAATATTGACTCTTTGCATGTATTCAATGTAATTGTCAATACTATCCTTTGACACTAATGAAATGCTTGTAATTATACTTCAATATACCATAGTGATATCTGACAAAAAGATCTAAAAACAGCAAACCTTGTGTGAACCAATACTTTTGTCATTCTCAAAACTTTTGGCCACGGCTGTACATTTCTACAAAGTGACACTACTTCATGGCTTAACATCCCTGGGTTTTGAAGGTGTTTTTTCCAGAAAGACAGTGGATTATATTCCATTAATTATTTAGCAAGTCTTCATCTGTAGAACCAAGGATTGGCACTTTGTTGACCTTTACTGTGTAAATGATTTATATCTGTTTAAAGTTTGACATTATTCAGCCAGTTTCAGTTGAGAACTTTGGAGCTCAATTGGTTGGAATGCTACAAGGAGAGTGATGAGGAGAACTTCTAGATGAGGGTATTGGTTTCAACATTGGCTGCATTTGGTATTATTTGTACTTTGGACTCTTTTCTGTTGAACATAAGGTTTAAAGGATTTGCACATCACTGCATTCATTTTTTATTTGCACTGTGCTCCAACTTCTAGAGCAAAACCAAAACCACTGCCTTGTTCCAAAGACTCTACTCAATACAGATCATATTCTCATAATTTTGTTGCTCTATTTGGTCATTTTTAAGGTTCACCTATTTTTTGTAATTTAACCTGATTAGGGGGATTTTCCACTGACTACTCAGATTAGCTTTTGGTTCACAGCATAGCTGGTGGGCATCTTACATTGAAACTAAACACTTACTCATGTTCTGTGTAACAGGACAAACTCCACTGATCACTCCGCACAGATTCTGCTCTTGGTGTCTGTGCGGACACCTGTTTGTTCCCTTGGCTCTCCAACAAGGTTGTGTCACAAACAGTTCAATGTTCTCAGATGTCTTAGTTGTGTGTGTATCGTTAGTGCAAATATAGCTTACATTGGCTGCTTTCCAAGATTCTGCTGAATATTGTTATTGAAAACTGGTATGGCAGGCACTAAATCCTAATAATGGAATCAGGCGACACATAATGACATGGCCAAATTCAATCACATCTGTGTGATGGTAGACTTGAATGGGTTTTAACCAAGCTTTCTAGCTCTACTGTCACAGAGACCTTCTGGGTTGTATATGGTGAATATTTCTAAACAAAAAATGTATTACAAAAATTCACAAAACATATTTATTTTATTTTCTAGCCCAAGTAGTTCAGACCAGTCAGGTTGCCCATGCTGACCCCGTCCACTGTTGAAAGCCCCTACAATGGGCATGTGAGCATCAGAACTGGACCCTGGAGCGATGGGAGAATCTGCCAACAAGTCTCTTTGTTTATTGGGTCCTAAAATGTGCATTTATGTTACCTCTGAGTTTAAAAGCAAAATGTCCATAATCCACTTCCTATTGTGCTTTCCATTGCACAGTTGTTCTGTCCCTGAGCATACTTACCCGATAAGTAATAGTAAAAACAAAAAGCTGGATGTTTCTTTAAAAGCTCTTTGGTAATAAACAACAGAGAATGTTACTGTTCTTATATTTAGAGTTGCCCATCCCACCAATTGAAACAAAAAACCTGTGATTCGTCTTAGAGCTGTAATCACAAATATATCCAGTGACACAGAAGTAGACAACATCTAGTGATCTAAGCTTCTGCATTCATGTAGAAGCAGGCTTTCTTTCTTTTTTTCAAAATGTGTTCATTAATCAAGTAAATCAGAGGTAGGCTGCTGTTTTACAGATCTGTTATGTACAGCAGAATCTGGAGTTTGTTGTTGTGGTGATTGTCTCACTGAACTCTAGCAAAGCTTTCATCCCACTGATATTTATAAGCACGATACGATAGACTTAAATGGAAAAGAATGCTAGAGATTCTCACATCCTTTGCAAATAGGCTCTAAAGTGTCAGGAGCCTCAAAGGAACTGTCAGTGACTGTATGGGGATAACGCTATGCTGGGAGGGAACGGCACACCGAAAGCTATTATAGCCACAGGCACTTTACTCTCCTGTTTTCCCAACTATGTGAATGTTTTTGTGTAGATTTGGGGTTTGATATCTGACGTTCAGACATTGAAAAAAAGAGTACAACCTCTTGACAATGAAAAACATTTGTTTGACATTGACAACTGCCTCTCTTTCCTAAGGTTACCTTTGGTTGTGTTGTGTACTGTTTGTAGTGGCTATAAATCTCTGGGCCTCAATCAAACCAGACAATTTTAGAGCAGGACCCGTGGGGAGTCCTGTCACCTGTCATGTGTGTGTACGTTGCAGGACACCTTTACTCATGTGTGTACGTCTGCAAGGTACCGGTGTGTGTGTGTGTGCCGTGTGTCAGTATACCAGAGAACGTGTGTGGAAGACCTGTGCTTGTGTGTTTGTCTTCTCAGCCCATTGTGCTCCCAGGGCTACTCTCTGGGGGTCCGGCCAGTGCCCCGGCAATAAGGGCCCTGCTGGGTGGAATAACAGCGGACAGAGACAGGCTTCTACAACTTTCCTCCCTCAAACACAAATTTCCTTTCCCACAATTGTTTTGGCCCTACTATTATTCTCACCTAAGGTAAGTAAAATTGCAAAAGCTTAACACAAACATCCACTGTGTCTCTACAGGGGGTGGCCAAAATAAAGAAAACACCTAGCAACATATTAATATCAAGGACACATTAGCAGTAGGGTCATCCTTGCCTCCATAAAAGCTATTTTGAGTGGTATCATATGTCCTGAATTGTGTGTATTGGGCTATTCCCCCGATCTCCAGGAAGAAAACTCTCCAATACTTTAAGGGATGAAGGAGGTGGAAATCTACTTAACACTCCAGAACCCATAAACATTCAATGATGCGTAGATGGTAATTGGGGGAGCCATGGAAGGCATTTGCCATCATCCTAGTATTCATGAAACCTCTTAAATTGTTTTGAGGGTGTTTGGGGACATTATCATCCCGGAATACCGGAACATTATGAATGACATAAATTAGGGCTTTGTGAAGCTCCATTTGGTTGAGACTGGGTCACGGAGGTGCTGATTCAATTTTAGCGGTAATTACTGAGGCTGTACTCTTGGGGATTTTGCAACCATCATTTTGAGTGTCTGTCTATCACTGTTGGTCAGCTTCTATTTGCAACCAATGTTCCTGATGTTTGCTGATGCAATGTGTCCATGTTGTGGCATAATGCTGTCATGATTTACACGGTTCCCTTTCACACATTGAATAATTTGTACAGTTTTTGGGACGATTACATCTACAATTCGAGCCTATACAACACTATTTGGCCTTTCTCGCAACTCTTTTAGACAACTCAGGTGCTTTGAAAAATTATATTTTAAGGTGCGAATTGTCAAACCTCTTTCTTTGGCTGGCTGAAAATAGTAGTGTGTATCGCTAATTGGCCATACACCTAATATGAACTCTGCATCTGCGTTTTTATTTGTGATTTAGTTACTTCAAAGCTACAGTCCTTTTCCATGTGGTGTTTTTATAATTTTGCTCTGTGGAGTCATTAAACTGGCCCATACTCCCTGACCTCCAATCCCATACTATTACTTCATGTCATATTTCTTTCTTTTTTCCTTTTCAGTCACCTTACAACCACTCCCTCTTTTGCCCTCCGTCATTTTGAAAGCCTTATTTTTTTGGCACCTAAGACTGATGGCTTCCCTTCCATCTGCATCGATTTTCTCTTGGCCGGTAAACAACATTGGGAAGTTAATCAGAGGTGCAGGTCATGGTGACATTAATGAAGATGACAACAATGCACCAGCTCATATTGATCCCTTTCTCTCTACGTCTCTCCCTCTGATCCTCTAATCTCCCATTTTTTTGCTTTAATTAAAACAGAGGGTTAATCTCTGTGCCGGTTTGTGATCAGTGAATATTTTATTTTTCATGTAATTTTGTTAACGAGCACACTTAAAAGCAGATGGTCCCCTATCTTTGTAAAATGTTCTCGTTCCTGTCAAGAGTACACTGTCAGATGCTCTTGCCCTGATCGTAGACTGTATTTGATTCCCACCATTTAAGGCTCTGCATTCTTAAAATGATTGTTATAATGGTCAAGTCAGGACTATTTCTGTCAAAGCACATTTGTTGACAATATCAACCTGTTAAAGCTAGTGTTGTACAATTCTTTTTTAAGATTCATTATTTACCTGTCTTGGTATATATTATATTGTATTATTCATATATTTTTATATATTTTCACCAATTCTATGCTCTTTATTAGTTTTTTCACCATTCCACCCATAATGTAGGTCATAACAAAAAAGAAACCCAAATTGGTGGGTTTGAAAAAAGTGCTTTTACATTCTCCTGTTCCGTTAATTGCATCAAGGAGAATATTTGTGTAACTCTGCCAATGCTTTTTGTTATTTATTTTTTCTTTTCTGGATCTGTCAGGCAGAATGGCATAATCTATTGTTATCTGAGGAGTGGGCAGACTGTAATTGTTAATGACATATTTGCCAAAAGTCTCACTTGTTTCATTTGTAACTGTCTGTGCGGGATAATGGAGATCCAAATAAAGAAGGATATGAAGGATAAAGCCATTAACGTTAGAAAGACTGTGTCAGTTTAGAGACATGCCTCCCTCTTTTTTAATACTATACATATTTGTATGCGTGTTGTTGTTGTTTGTTAGCTTGGTATAAGCCGGGTATACAAATAAGCTTTTTACCTATGCAATCTGGAATTGTAGATAGTTTTAAGGGGGCATTTGGGACTGGCACCAGGTAAAAGAAGAAATAACACCTTTACGAATTAGCCGGTAATTATTAGTAAGGTTGGTGTTTCAAATATATTGTTTTTGTTTTTAAAAAATTATTCTATTCTTTATGAATTCAGGAACTTGTGGTATTTGTGAACAGACTAACACAGAGGAAGTGGATATGACTGCAACATTTGCTCATTCTAGATTGTGTTGAGGAGATTACTAATGAATCATTAATAATTAGTAATCAGCCTAGTAGTTCTTCTTAACACTTTGTTCTGAAAATCCTGGTTGATGGTCCTGCACTAGACCAGTATGCTTGTGTTTTCTACAGGTTTATTAGGTGAGTTTGGTTTTGATTAGATATTTACTTAGCTATTTGTATATTTATTTGTTATTTTAACTCTGCATGTCCCTCCTTTATTTTGCTAGGCTAGTCAATGGCTAACTAGTAATTTTCTAATTCTACTGCAAGAGATACTAAAATACCAAATAAAAATGTCTAGATAATTTTAATAATTCAGTTCAGTAAAAGCAGATGAGGCATCATTTAAACTTGAACTATACAAGGCTTAGAATAGCTATGTTCTTAGTATAGCTATGTTCTATGATCTCACTGTCACATTTGCTATTTTTGTCTCAACTTTTTAACGCCAAAAAGCAGGCTGACATTTACATTTTCTCCAGGGGATCTAATCGTTTGCACCCCCTTTAACCCCTTGTGAAATATTTTCTTTAACATTTGTTATTAAAGCCAAATGGCATTTGCTGCTGACAATACATTTTTGGTAAATAGTAACGTTTGAAAAATTTTATGTCATGTGCTCTTATAAGCTCAACTTTGTACAGCCAGAGGTAAACAGGCCTTCCTCAGAGTGCTTCCTTGGTTCATGCCCTTCTAGCTATGTGTCCATAGAAATGGAAGAGTATGTGCAATACGTGCGATTTAAACTCCTGAAAATATTGAGACAAGCACATTTCTAGGCATCATTAATATTGTTTTCCTATTAACTGTATCTTTGAGATCAGAAGACTTTTTCACAAAGATGATCTAGGCAAGTATATTCAACATGAAAAGTGCATTAACAGAAAGCGTGCTTATAATAATAAATAGCTACCTTCATTGTAAAACTCTTCTAGTAATCACACATCTGCTGTTGCTTGGGATAGAGTTAAACAATTTAAACCTCCATATAGCATGCTGAACAAAGAGAGTTGATATAATAGCCCATATTTAGAGATTTTGCAACAAATGAATTACATCATAGCATAAAATGACGTGAGGTTTACCTAGATTGGGTTAACAGATCAGGAAAAACAAGTTGCCTAATTACTACTATTGGAACCTTGCGTTGTCAAACATTTGTGGTCATAATAAGTATTTAAACATCATTCAATGTCAGTACATATAAAAAGAAATGGTGACAGATGTCTGGTTCTATATAGCTAATTGTGATTGTGTAGTGCAATTTCAGATGCTGAGAGTCTATGTGTGAGTGTAACCAACATGGGCGCCCTACAGTATGAATTTATTGTGTGACAATAAGATACAAAAAGATCCCGACCTATCATGTTTATACCAAAAAAGTTGTTGTATCATAAATGTTTAATGACAATGGCCTCGAGTTCATAGGCTTAGAATAATGATTATACAGTGTGGTGGCTATGGCAAGATATAATTTGCCCCTTGGATAATTTGCCCCTTGAGTGGGGAAAATGTATATAAATAAAGTGCGTGGTAGATCCTATAATAAATTCAATCAACAGTGCTTTAGACTCTGCATATATTTTGTTCTTCAATTCTTGCAACATCTTTTTCCTGCCAGTCATCCTGAATATGATAACCACACCCATCATCCTTACAAACACGACACTGTAGCCTTCTCAGACATTTCCCTATAGTTGCGTAGTTGTCTGGTATATTCACCTTGTTTTGGAATTTCACCAACCAATTTGTAGTTTGCTGAATAGTCATAAACACCTTGCCAAGGGCATTCCGAAGGCGACAAGCCTAATCAAAGTTGATGTATTCACTGGGGATTGAGCAGGCAAAGGCATTCATCTAAAACATAAAACTGTTAGGGATCCAGATGGACTTTCAAAGATAGACAACCTACCACTCTTTTCAGACACTGTTTCTACTACTATTTTCAGTCAAAGGAGACCATTTAATTAAGTAACATATCGTTATGTTTTGCAATATTACATTGTGTGAAAATGCAGTGACAGCACTACAGTTGCACAGTTACAAGAACCCCCCAAAAATAATGCATATCTTAGTTGGTGTATCAAGATTTGAAACATTTCTCCAGAGGCACATACTTAATTACTGTTGTATTACACTAAAGCTGGAAATACAGTATACTAAACATGTTTAGGAGTGCTTACCAGTAATGATAAAACAACCTATGTAAAGCATCAGTATTGGCTGACCATTGAACCTGAATCCCTAGTTTCCTAATAACAGAATAATCGTAGTCCTGGAATAAAAACAATTTAATTCATAGTATATATTTGTGATATATAAAAATAGTACTTATTTTATAGACTTAGTCCTGGACTAGGCTTAATCTATGTCCAGGAAAATATCCCATGATGTGTGCTTGGTTTTGTTGTGGTGCAGTCCCTGTAGGATGGGTTTAGATTCTAAGCAGGGTATCTTAGTGAGCATCCGACCGTGAAATCCAAAGTTTGCTAGATGAAATCCCAGATTTTTTTTTTCTTTCTGTGAGGGCAGGCCTAATTGCTCCCAGATTGTTGCTCCTAGTTCTGATTTACCTGGTACAAATACAGAATTATGTTTTGTATGAAATTGGGTTTTGTTACCAATCATTGTTGAAAACGGAAATTGTCTAAGGTTATTCTATTTGTTTACATTGTTTTCGTGATTTACCAATTAAAGGGAGGTTGATTGCCTTTACCAGTGTTTCGCAACGGAGGCGGTAACGTCCCCCAGGGGGCGTTCAGAGGATGACGGGCGGGGGGGGGGGGCGTTGTTATAAGGCAGGTTTACACCGTAGATTCACAACAATACGAGTTTAAACTTTCAACTACCTGGGTTCCGCAACATTAAAACCTGCCAGTGCGACTGGACGAGTGTATCGCAATTCTTCATCTATTCAATGTTTCTGTCAGCTTTTCTGGCGAAGCACTTTGCTGCATTAATGGGACTGGGACGTCAGAGTACCCATGTATCACACACATGGCGTTTACTGTGTAAACTCTGGAAATGGGAGCCTCTCTTCCTTGGTTTTACCCATGGAAGAATACCTTTCTCCTTAGAGCGGTCATTGTTATTGCAGTGGCTACACATTCCCAAAACCTTGGGCCACGGCTGTACAACCAGACACTGCCGCTTGAGTTTCAGCCGAGACACCGCTGCCACACGTCTCTGCAGCGTTATAAATCTGTCTTATCGTGAGCTTCAAAGTCGTTATCGAACGTTAACATCATTCATCTTAACATCATTCAACTTGTGCCATTTTGAGAATGGCACAAGTATTGCAGTTTTAGATCTTTTTGGCGGATATTACTATGGTTTACTGAAGTATAATTTCAGTGTCAAAGGCTATTATCGACAACTACATTAAGTTCATGCAAAGAGTCAATATTTGCATTGTTGGCCCTTCTTCTTCAAGACTTCTGCAATACCCGGGCATGCTGTCAATTCATTTCTGGCCCACATCCTGACTAATGGAATCCCATACTTGCATAATAAATGCTTGGAGAATTTGTGGGCTTTTGTTTGTCCATTCGCCTCTTGAGGATTGACCACAAGTTCTCAATGGGATTAAGGTCTGGGGAATTGGACCAAAAATGTCAATGCCTTATGGAAAGGTGCTCCATCATCCTGGAAAAGGCATTGTTCATCGCCAAACTGTTCTTGGATGGTCGGGAGAAGGTGCTCTCAGAGGATTTTTTAGTACCATTCTTAATTCATGGCTGTGTTCTTCTGCAAAATTGGCTGAGAAACAACCCCACACAACTCCCCAGCAGTCCAATCCCTGTACTGTTTGTAGAATATCAGTCTGTCCCTGATATTTTTCCTGGAGAGAAGCGGCTTCTTTGCTGCCCTTTTTGACACCAGGCCATCCAAGTCTTCACCTCACTGTGCATGCAGTCATGAAGCCTCCTTCAAAACAATTGGACCTCTTTCCTTGAAGTTCTTGATGATTTGATAAATGGTAGATTTAGATTTACCAGCAGCAATATGTGTGCCTGTGAAGCCATTTTTGTGCCCTTTTTGTGTAATGTTAATTTGCAGGTAACCATGGTTAACAGAGGATGAACAATGATTTCAACCCCCCTCTCCTCTTTAAGCTTCCAGTTTGTTTTTCTAAATCAATCAGAATACCAGAGTGATCTTCAGCCTTGTCCTCGTCAACACTCTTACCTGTGTTAACCAGAGGATAACTGACATGATGTCAGCTGGTCCTTTTGTGGCAGGGCAGAAATGCAGTGGACATTGTTTGGGGTGGATTAAGTGCTTTTTCATGGCAAAGAGGGACTTTGCAATGAATTGCTATTCATCTGATTACTTTTCATGACATTCTGTATATGCAAATTGCTATAATAAACACTGAGGCAGCAGTACTTTGAGCATTTTGTTTAGCCTTACTGTTGTGTAAGACTTGGGATTGCACTTTTGGAACTATCTTATGGGTTCGATTTATAGCTGTTTGGGAACCAGTTACATGAAAATAGCAAGTTATTGATGACTGTGTTTTTGTTGTAATTATGTAACTATCAATGTGCACTGATCATAGAAGTAAAAAAAGATCTGAGGAACAGAGATGTGCTCACCAGCCAGTCTTCAGCTGTTCTCAAATCCAGCAAACCCTGCGGGCAAATATTCCAACCACAAAAACTCAAAAATTGTCACCATCATAAATCATGGAATACACCAAGGACCCTCAGTCAGAACTGATTACCCAATGTCTGGGGTGTAACAAAGCCACATTTCTACATTGCTACCTGGGTATATGGCTTCACGTGTACATCCACATAATCAATATGGATAATATGTGAAACCCAACCAGATATGCAGATTAATCATAACTAGTATGTAATTGTTTAATTTGCAATCCCCTGTTTTGAAGCTCTTGATTGCCAGTTTGGATGAAATAATGTTTTAAGTAATGGAAATAATTAATTGTCCTCAAAATAACTGCTCTTGGCTGTCTGACAACAGCTTAGCAGAAGTGAGTACACAGTGCCTCCCAGAATAATAATGAATAATTTAACAGACGAACAAAGTGGATTATTAGCTGCGCATTGTATTCTCGACCAACTATAACTGTGATTGTTAGATTAGTGCTAATTTGCCTGGGTAGGGATTATAGCATTAGCTGTAGCAGACAATGGCTGCTGTGCTTGGCGGCAGCACAGGTGAGCCTCGTTGAACACACATTTGTGTGTTGGTCTTTTTGGGGTTGTCAATGAAAAATACGCCCGTTCCTATGTATGGGTTTTTGTGGTGTTGCTTTGTTTGTTTTGTGTCTCGGTCGGTGGCGAATACGCTCATGCATGTGGGTGTGCTTTTGTTTGTGAGAATGTATGTTTGTGTGTTTCTGTTTGTGTGAGTGTATGTCTGTGTGCGCATCGTAGCCATTTTGCCGGCGCTTAGCCGCGCTAACCTCTGTCACGCTACGCCACATCCTCTGGGAGGGCTTGCTCGGGCACACGCCCGGGTAACTAGCTCCTCTGCTGCAGCTTCTCTGCTGTGTGAATTATCTATGTTAGCGACAGGGGGCATCAGGGACACATACAGTACTGCACACCACCAAGCGCTTCATACCATGCAGTGCGCGTGTTGCGTGTGCTTGTATTTATCCCGCTACATGCATTTGAATCACTATTTACATAAAAAAAAATCATTTTCTCCGACATAATCCTATGTACAGGCTTCATGGACATCTTATTTCTTCGTTGTGTCGTACTGGTATTGTGCTGTGGCCTCATATCATAAATAGTGTAGGGGTTACTGGTGGTAGGGAGGGGAAGGCTTTCCTCTGTGGCTTGGACATGTCATATTGATTGATGAGAAAGGCAAGCTGCGTTCCGGGCAGGCTGGGGGTCCATCCTCTGGCTGTGCCTGATATACTTATCTGGGTTTAAGGGGGAAATGCCACGGTATGGCCTCTGCGTTAGGAAGAGGATTAGTAGCCTGAGCAAAATACAAATCTGCACAAGAGGAAATAAAAGCGGGTGCCTTGGTGACAGGCAAGCCTTTGGTCTGAGTTGGGTTTGGAGAGAGGGAGGGAGTACAAGTCCATGTTTTCTGTCTCTCTTGTCAATGTGTTTGAAGAGAACATGACAATATCAACTGGGCGACAGGCGAGCGGAGATGGAGAAACAGAGAAACATTGTAACTGGGTTTAGGTGGGGATTTGCTTACAATTGATTTGATCCCGAGTGAAATTTTCTCTGAAAGGAGTCTTGTCTCTCGGGTGCATTTCATTACCTTCTTTGTGGTTGTGACAATAGTTTTTTTCCCCCGTCATTTTCCAGTCATTTTTTTCTCCGCAAATTCTGCGCAACAGGCCTCCCGTCATTCAGGAGAACAATGCAGCTTGTCACAGATTTACATTAGTAGTCACAGCAAGGACTAGCTTAACTAATGGCAACGTTATTTCCTCAACTTTCTTAGCAGAGAGGATCTTTGACAAGTCAAGAAATCAGCTCAACAGATTCGATTACAAGCACATGACAATCTTAATGAAATATGTATACTTGGGTGTGATATGACCATGCAGAGCTTACAACATGGCTCTGTATTTCATTTCTTTTTTTTTTGTACAGCGATCTATTCCTTTTTGGCTCAATGTTATTTCTGCATTCCATAGTGACTGCTCTTATAAAAACAAAGGTTTGTTTCACACAGTGAGGCTTTGATACCCTACCTGGAACAATGGGGATTTGTAAGTCTTTAGTGAAAAGGATCAAAGCAAGAACTGTTCAGTTTAGTGATGTCATTCCATGTCTGCATGCTTGCAGAAATACAGGTGCAAGCACACTCATTTTGGAATGCACACACACACAAGCATGCACACATATATGCCTGAGTATTTTTATATGTAAATACAGTACAAGACATCCTTTTGTATCACAGCTTGAGGCATGGGGAACATTTGTATTCCAAACAGAGCCAAGGATACTCTTGAACTAAATCAGAATGATAAAGAGAAAATGTTTCATGAATCTACTTTCTCAACAGAAAATCAAACTATGCTAGATGTCTTCCTCAATACCTAGCTGTCATTAATACGTTATACATTACTCCCTGACAACCTGGCAATGGAGTTTCTACCGATAATGTAGTATTGTTGAAATAGCACACTACAGTACCCCTGAATACAGTTCAGTACCATTTCGATGTGCAAATATCCAAACTTGGTGTATGGTCTGCTTTCACACCAGAATAGATAGGCTAACAATGAAGAAGCAAATGTGGTTGTTTATAACATAGTAAGATAAATGTTTCATACAAGAACACTTCGGTACTGATGTTCAGACCGATGGCATGTACGAAGTGCGATATTAGTGATTTGGATGTCTGATGCAATTCCAGCCTAATACCCCCGGCAACTCCCATTTCACATGAAATATTTACAATGCATAAAGTGTGAAAACACATACACGTATTTGAAACACACCCCTTCTGAAATAAAGAAGGATGTATCTGATCTCTAACCAGGAGGATGTCTACATTACTTCTAAATAGTATTGATCCATAATTATGAATGTGTGGTTTGAACGAAGCATCTAAAGAATTACATGCATATGTAATTATTTTTGAAAATGTGATTGTGTTCAGTATGAACATACACTACATGAAGAAAAGTATTGGGCCACACCTCTCAATGATTTAATTCAGGTGTTTCAGGCAGTCCCATTGCCACAAAATCAAACAAAATCAAACACCTAGCCATGCAGACTGTCTTTACAAACATTTGTGAGAGAATGGGTCATTCTGAAGAGCTCACTGTATTTGATTGTGGTACTGTAATAGGATGCCACCGTTGCAACAAGTTCGTTTGTGAAATGTCTTCCAGCATGTAGCGCCCCAGTGCACAAGTCAAGGACCATAAAGGCCATGGTTGGATGAGTTTGGTGTAGAAGAACTTGCCCGGCCCATACAGAGCCCTGACATCAACCCTATCGAACACCTTTTAGACAAACTATAGACTGCCAGCCTCTTGTCCCAGATCAGTGTCTGACCTCACCAATGCACTTTTAGAAGAATGGGCCAAAATTTTAACAGTCACACTTTCAAATCTTGCAGTAAGCCTTTCCAAAAGAGTGGAAGCTGTTATAGCTGCAAAGGGGGGACCAACTTGATATTAACGCCTGTGGATTTAGAAGGGGATGTCATACAAGCTCCTGTAGGTGTAATGTGTGGGTGTCCCAATACCTTTGTCCATATAGTGTATCAGCAGTGCTTTTGCATTCAAATCAACATATCCCAGTGAAATACAATATTTGCTGGGGTATTGTGTTGTTTAGGCATGCGTTTAACCTTACTCCTAATCATACCCCTAACCTTATTCCTAACCTTTCTCCTATTTTCAATCATAAACATACCCCTTACCCTTAAACTTACCTCTAACCTTACCCCTAACCTACCCCTAACCTTACTCCTAAACTTAATCATAAACTTTCCCCTTACCTTACCCCTAACCTTATTCCTAACCTTAACCCTAACCTTATGACTAACATCACTCCTAACCTTACAACTGATCTTACTCCTAACCTTTACCCTGACCCTAACTCCAGTACTTTCATTACTAACCCTTTACACCCCAGTAGAATTTTAGAATGCAGAGAATTCTGTAAATAAATAATAATTTCTCACATTTCAAACAAATAGATATAAATAGATACATTATATTAAATATTGTTTTCTAAACGCTTGTAATAAAATTGTACCTCTCACTCGTCTTCCTCCCCTTCCTCTGTGAATGCATTGCACTTTTGCTACTACACTATTTGTCTAATAAACTCATAGGAGAACCAGATAGTAAGCTAGCCTTAGCAAGCAGTTTGTTTCATTTTTATATAGCCTAACTGAAATCTGTAGAAACAAGAACCAACATCTAAGTTCGCAGTTTTCATTTATTAATGAAATCAGGAGTAAGCCAAAAGGACATCCAACTAATTAGCCAACAGCACCTCTAAATACCCAGACTGAAGAAAAAAACATTCCAGCTCCACTGCTGAGCGAATGAGCTTGTCTGTCAAGATATTGTGACAGGTATGTTATTGCCATTTAAAATATATTACCTACATTTCACAGTATATGTACAACACCACACAATATACACAGTTTATTTTGTTACTCACCTCAACATCGTTATTGCTTTCAAAGAGCAAGGAAGGTTCCAACTTTGCAGCACCAAGCCACACAGAAACAGCCTCTTCTAACGTTAAAAGCCGAGGCCGTTTTGGGGACAGCTTATTGAGTAACAAAATTATAAAAACAAAAAAAGGTCAAATGACAGCATACCCTTTTTCTGGTGTCCCGTCCACGGGAATACAGTTACAGATTTTTCTCAGGTAGATTTTGTGATATTTACACAACTGTTATTGTTAAAGAAACACGGCAGTCAGCGGCCACTATGGGATTGTAAAGGAAGGCCGTCAACGCCCGCAATGGGATCTAGAGGGTTAACATTAACCCTAAATGTTAATTGTAACCAGTAATTTTTTATTTTGAAGAACAACTTGAACAGATGTCTAAATATTGGAATATGTTGACAGTGAACATAATTGCGCCGATGAATGCTAATACTGAACGTATTCGCACTTTACAAAATAGTTCCATAAGAACAGAATTCCTGAGAGGTAAGGTTGTCTGAACCCTGACTGTCTGAACGCCTTGGCATACAGCAAGAGACTGCACGGTATGAGTCTAGACCACAGGTGTGACAATTTTCTCCAGTTTTAGTTGTTTAGTTAGTTTAGTTTACTTATACCACTGATAAGTCTTGAATCCTGACTATCTTGGTTGCATCATACATAAGAACAGTACTAAGACATAAGACTAAGCACAAACCCTGTATTGCTTGAAAAAGACAGTCTTCTGACTGCGACTTTATTAAACAATAATCAGAACCTAATGAATGGCAAGATCTTTTCCTCATTCATCTTCTGTCGTTTTGGCCTCTGTCTGTGTCTGTGAGCCCTTAAGTACCTCCCCTGACGAGGTCACAAGGGGAGACAGATGTGTAGGGGCCGGGTTTGTCCAGCTGGTCAGAGTGGCTCAGAAACTGCGCATCACACTACCGGTGTTAAAACCAAAGAAGACTGCATAGCCAAGACTGCATAGCCGGAGAAGCCCATGATAGTGTGTTGCTATGTTAGTCCGGAAAGAGCCTTAAGCAGAGGATTTGAGCGACTTAAACTGAGAACAAAAAAATATATCTATATCTAGATTAATAATGATTAATTATGCAAGGTTCACATGATAATGTCGCGCCTGAGGAAGTTGCCTTATAGTAAATCCAACCCGCTATGACCTCATGTAGTTTACCCAGATTATATCTTATTCTTAATCATATGCAGTAATTTTCTTTAAGATGCCTCTTGAAAGTGTATTAATTTTCCTCAGTAAAATCCTTTAACACCTATGACCTTCAGAAAATTGGATTGTGTGCTGCAATTGTTTTGTGGAATGTTGGAGTCGGTCATTTACAGTGTGTATTTACAGTGTGCAATTGAATTTGTATTATGTCAGTCATTTAGCTGACTAACAGGAGTTATTGTTTGCATTTATTTTAGAGGGGACCTGAAATAAAAAAGAATGTGTACGATGACTAACATTGAAAAATAATATGATATTCTAAATTAATTAGGTGATACATTATACAGTGAGGCTAGTGATAATGATGTTGTCTTTAGTACTCACCCATCTGAAACAGTTCTCTTTAAAATTCCTTTTTTTCTCCTTCTCTTTTGGGGTGATCTGTCTGGCCCTTCGGACGGACTTCTAAAGGTAAGAGATTATTCATGTGTATCTTTCCAAAATGGCTATTCTGGCATTGACACTGTGGGCAATGTTACAGAATCTATCACATCACTCTTGGCAAGCATTGGTCATAAAGAATCTAACACAGACGTCTTGAAGCTGCTTGGGTACACAGTTTTATGTTGATACTTTCAGAGATTCGGTGCATTATTATGATCCGGTTCTGGACCCCAAGAAATTCTTTATTGTTCATTATAGATTGACACTGTTACAGTGTCGTTTTGTCTGTCGTGTGGCAGTCCCAAATTGGAGTAATATTTGTTGGTCAGATGATGTTTCATTACTTGAAAAGGGTTTCACCTGTGCTGGTATAAACTGATATTCGCAAGCTGTTTGCACAATTGGACAATATATGTTGAGACAGTAGCTCCTTAATTGTATTTCCTTCTTTATGAGTACAAGCCTGAAACTTTCATTATTCCCTGTTTGGTATGTCATTTATCTGATACATTTAGTAGGTATCCATGTTTTGGTGTACTTGATTAGAGATATTGAATGGATCTGCTTGTGAGAATTCTGTAAATCTCAAATAAGCCTTTCTTTATATAACGTATGTGTCACGTTGCCTCCTGGTGGTGGGTCCGCCTCCGGGCGCGTGACTCTCCAGCGTTCGACGTCGCCGGTGTTGTGCCGAGAATTGTCCCCCTGCCGAAAACTGTCCCCCCCCTTTGCGTGAACGCGCACGCTATATTCCGTTGCGATATGCTTGCTTGTCTGGAGATGCTTGCACTTTACTTCGTTGTCAATTTAGCCTATCATTCTCTGATCTCAGTTAAAGAAAACTTTATTTATGTCTGTCCTTAAATACAACCGTACAATGATTACGTTTTACGCGTTTTATTATCGACAAAACTCGCTATTTGCGATTCCCCCCTATACAATATGCTCAGTTTTGTCACTAGAGTAAAACAACTTTTGTTGCATATACTACTGGTCACCATGAGCTACCAAAATGATCTAGAAGTCTTTCAGACCTTCCTACCTTAAGATTGTGGGGGGGGGGGGCAATTTTCGGCAAGCAGGAAAATGAGCTTGCCGAAAACTGTCCCCCCTATACAATATGCCCATTTATTACACTAGAGTAAAACAACTTTTGTTACATACACTACTGGTCCCCATGAGCTACCAAAATGATTTAGAAGTTTGTCAGACCTTCCTGTCCCAAGATGGAGGGGGGGGACAATTTTCGGCAGGCTGGAAAATGAGCTTGCCGAAAACTGTCCCCCCATATACAATGTGCCCATTTTTGTCACTAGAGTAAAATACCTTTTTGTCGTCAACATGAGCTACCAAAATAATGTAAGTTTGTCAGAGGGGAGGGGGGGGGTCGACAGGCAAGAAAATGACACATTACAACAGGGGTCTCCAAACCGTTCCACGGAGGGCCGAGTGTCTGCAGGTTTTCACTATCACCTTGTACTTGATTGATTAATTATGTCACTGATTGGTTAGGTCTACCCTCATCTGGTTATTTAGGTCTGAACCTGGAACCAATTTAAAGGAAAAAACTAAAACCTGCAGACACTCGACCCTCTGTGGAACGGTTTGGAGACCCCTGCATTACAATATCCTGCTGTCAACTTGCGGATATAGAATTACAAATAAATGTTATAATGTTTGTTATGCACCAAACATTACAATGATTCAACACAATCTATATTCCAAAACATAATTTTGGCTAGAATTGGCTCATTTTCTTAGAACAGCTACGGCTAGATGTTTAACTAATACACTTCGAAATATATTGCTATATAGACGAGATATATAACACGAGAGATGATGGTGCACAATTGCGGAAAAACCTTTGTGAATAGATTAATACACTGGAATAAAAGCCAGACAAAAAGCTGCACATTACAAGTGTTTTCTGCGCGAACAAACAGCGATTTTTGTCGATAATACTGTTGTATTTAAGAACTGACATAATTCATGTTTTGTTCAACTGAGATCAGAGAAACGTAAGCTAAATCTCCGAAGGGCAAACATCTCCAGACAT
>JACXGK010001934.1:0-17023 GCA_016801125.1 Novumbra hubbsi
ACACATGGCTGTCCCACACATGGCTGTCCCACACATGGCTGTCCTACACATGGCTGTCCTACACTTGGCTGTCCTACACATGGCTGTCCCACACATGGCTGTCCTACACTTGGCTGTCCTACACATGGCTGTCCTACACATGGCTGTCCCACACTTGGCTGTCCTACACATGGCTGTCCTACACATGGCTGTCCTACACATGGCTGTCCCACACATGGCTGTCCCACACTTGGCTGTCCTACACATGGCTGTCCTACACTTGGCTGTCCTACACATGGCTGTCCCACACTTGGCTGTCCAACACATGGCTGTCCTACACATGGCTGTCCCACACATGGCTGTCCTACACATGGCTGTCCCACACATGGCTGTCCTACACTTGGCTGTCCTACACATGGCTGTCCTACACATGGCTGTACTACACTAAACTGTCCTACACATGGCTGTCCTACACATGGTTGTCCTACACATGGCTGTCCTACACTGAACTGTCCTACACTGAACTGTCCTACACATGGCTGTCCTACACATGGCTGTTCTACACATGGCTGTCCTACACTGAACTGTCCTACACATGGCTGGACTACACATGGCTGTCCTACACTGAATTGTCCTACACATGGCTGTCCTACACTGAACTCTCCTACACATGGCTGTCCTACACATGGCTGTCCTTCACTGAGCTGTCCTACACTGAGCTGTCCTACACTGAGCTGTCCAACACGGCTGTCCAACACAGGGCTGTTCTACACAGCACTGTCCTAAACTGCAGGCAGGGCAAAAGGTCACACAACAAAACTAGGACTCACATGGCAGTGTGTGTGTGCGTGTGTGTTTGTTAATGTAGTGTGTGGGTGTGTCCAGATATATTAGGTATAAACAAGGTGTATAATCAATGTTTGTGTTTGTTTTTAGTCAGCAGCAGACGTGCAAGTTTTGAAGCCTCATGCTATAACAGGAGAAATACAGGTAGGCCTGGTGTCTGGGAAGATAAAGGGACTGCCGTCTAAACAGTGCTATTATATAACGATGTCCAGAAAGAAATATTGTTTGTTGAAGAGAATGCAGGAATGGCAGTTTTACCATTACGTAATTCTGTTTCCAAGCCAATAGCTTGTTGATGGATCAGTACCAGGAGGGCTGGTGGATTTGGCTGTAGAACCTCATCGACCCTAATGTGTCTCCTCTAGCTCCAGATCAACTATGACAGGAACCTGGGGAACCTAATCGTGCACGTTCTTCAGGCCAGGAACCTGGCTCAGAGAGAGCCCAACGGATACTCTGACCCTTTTGTCAAGGTGTACCTTCTACCAGGCAGAGGGTAAGACCCAGCGTCACAACATTTCTTGCTTGACTGCTCGTTCTGTCTGTCTCTTTCTGCTTTGCATTATTTCTCCATTCTCTCCATTTCTCTGTTTGTACTCTAAGGAGCATTGGAGGTTATTTGATATACATTAGTGCCAAGTAAGTTGTGTTGAATTTGCTATGTTTTATTCGGGGAGTTTCTACCTTCCAGTTCAAATCCTGGTATTGGCATACTGACTTAATGTGTATCACCACTATCCAGCGTTGGTTGGGTTGGTACCAGAAAGCGGTTGCTGTGCCTTGTCATGCTGTAGCAGCAACTTTTGGTAGGACCGCCACCTACAAGCTCAATCCTGCTTGTTGGCAGTTAAATGCATTGTACTCCAGCGTGTATGTGCTAGATAGTACTACTTCCAGGTTAAAAGAGCAGCCTTGGAGAGATGTGGTGAGGAGGACATGCCTTGAGATTCAACGCTCTTTTTCCTGCCAGGTGCTGCAATGAGGGATGGCAGTAAACACGAATCTTACTTCATTAAATTCTAAAAATATGTATTTATCGAATGTAGAGTAAAAGGCCAGGAGCTCATTAAACTGCATTGGGGTCATGGTAGTGTGTGTGTGTGTGTATTTGTGGGTTCTTTACTACAAGCTTATCTTTTTTCCTGAGTGCTCTGATGTGATTTTGTAGTGAGGTTCCACCCTCCTAGAAGCAAGTGATTATCAGTTCATCTGTTCTTCCTCCGTATCCCCACCTCCTCTCCTCCCTTCATCCTGGGCCCTCTCTTGTGAAAACGCAATGAGATCGATCAAGTCTTTGTCTGACCTGTAACATTATCTGCTTTCTACTAATGGCCCTTTCCACCCTGTTTATGGGATTAGAAACAGTACAGTTTTCCATTTACACACACACGCACACATGCACACATAGGCCCACTCACAGTCAAAGATCTGAAAGGACTGCTTGACCTGCTTAAACAGTAGACAGTTAAGTAAATAACCTGTGTCGTTATGTTTCTATGTGGTCTGTCTATGTATATCTCCTTCCCTTTATGTGTCTCTTTATGTTTCTCTGATGCTTTGTTTCTTTTTGCTGTTCTTGTTGTTGGTTGCCTCTACCCTCTATCCTTCCCCTGGACTCTAAGACAAGTCATGGTAGTCCAGAACGCAAGGTAGTGTAGTGCTTCTCTGCATCGCTTCTCCTTCTCAACCTTTCGCTCCTCTCCTTTCTTTCTGTTGTTCTCTCCGTCTCTGCTTTCAGTGGGTTTTAACCCATGTCGGGTTCCCTTTACAAAGTGCTTTTACTCGTTGTCTCCACATCCGTATTCGTCGTTATCCGTTTTTATTTTGATATGTTGATGTAGCACTGTTGTGCTTTTCACCTCTCTGTTTTTTTTCTCTCCACATTCTTCTCTCTGTTTCTCTCTTCTATTTCATCCTTAACAACTCTGATGCAAATGCAACCAAGAACATTGCCGGGTTGAAATCAAGGTTGAAATGTGAATTCATTACATGAGTCATATGTGTTTTTTATACCAAACCCTCATCCTCTCTGCCACAGGAGTAGAGCTGGTCCTTGAAGTCAATTAGACTTTTTGGGATTATTTCTTTGATGTTTTGATCCAGTCTAGCCAGTGTACCTATACCTGTGACCTTCATCTAGACATCATGTTTAAACAAAGTATGATGATATATTGAATCAGATATTCAATTATTGACATCCTGCTACTTAAAATCATCTCTATATCTCATCAAATGTCATCTGCGAAAACATATAGCTTTGTGGCCATTGTAATATACAAGTACCCAATCTGAAACTAAAGGCGTCCCTTTGTTATGACATCACAGTGCTGAAAACAAGAGGAGGACCAAGTACGTCCAAAGGAGTGTGAACCCAGAGTGGAACCAGACCGTCATCTACAAGAACATACACTTGGAGCAGGTAGGAGCACCAAATGGAACTGACGCGTTCCTCACACTCATTCTGGATGCATGCTTATATTCTGTTTACCACCCTGAACATTTGTAACTTCCAGTTGGATTATTGTAATACATGTTCTATTAATAGAACGTTGTAACACTCAAGCCTTCATTTTATTTTGCTTGAGGACGCCAGTTACCTACTGCAGTATATTCTCTGTTTATTAAGAGTCTGAGGCTAAACTTATTTCAAATTACTTAGTAGATCAATTCCACAATAATGGAGGTCTATGGGAGGAAGTCCAGCTGTTTGTTTCAAAATTCTGGGCCTGTGTCTTGTTAACGCACATAAAGGTATGCAGAACAGGACCAATTCAGAGATGTAAGTCCATGTAATGCTTTAAAGTTAACCTGTACAATTAAAAAAATAGCACTAGCTTAATAGGCACGTTTGGAGAGGTTTAAATTGTGTGGGTTCTAGTTAAGATTCTAGCGGCCATATTTCCACTGATAAAAGCTGATTTATTGTTTTATGAGTGTAGACAAAAACAAATGGCAGTCTATGATGAGGTCTTTTTGAGCATTTTGTGAATATTTTTCGTTTTCAAGAAAGCAGGGATTTGCTTTAAAAAAAAGGCTTTATTCCTGCCACGTGTCGCATGCCCCATATCAAGAGGTTATTTAACGTAGGTGGGCCCATTTTAGTTAGAATTGGGTCCGGCTGAAGTCTCCCAACATTTTGAGTGATACAGCATTAAACAGTTCATGTGTTCCCATTGATCCTGAAAAATTGACAAAACTCAAGTAGTAAATTATGGCTCCAAAGGCTAAAACAACAGAGTTCCACACTTGATCCCAATTGATATTGCTTTAATCCATGGTCAGCCTACAACTCCCATTACTGCGGGGATGGCAGCTTTACTGTATCTTTTAATACCCCTGTGGTTACCAAAACCAAGCCTGAATACAAAACAGTATTTCCATTATAGCAAAGAGTGTCTTTGGACTTCTCCATGCGAATATGGAAGCCAATAAGCAATGGAATATTATCTGCCATGACCAAAACTTCCGATGAATTTTTAGAACTCTTCAAGTACTGCTGTGTACAGCTCAGGAGGCCTGTAAATGGTAGCTCAGCGACCATGACAGGTTTGCCACCTTAACATGGAAGCTCTGGTAATCAATCTAACTGCTAGGCCACCCATCAAATTGTATTTTGTAATGAGGAATATTTTGGCTTACCATCTGCTGCCTCCGATTCCCAGACCAGCATGCTGAGGTATATAGTACTATTCCCTGGGCTAGGTTTAACACCTCTGTACACCGCTCAGATAGAGCCCTGCGGACTGCTAATCATCAGAGACAGACAGATACATCTTTATTCTTCCTAACAATGTCTCTGAGGTGCAATTCAGACTGACTCTGTTCATCTCACACTATCAATAGAGTGCTGTCTCTCCGGAAACAATTTTGAGTGTGAGATGAATAAAGTCCTTCCATACAGCACTGTCTCTCAGGGAACAGTTTTCAGTGTGATGTGAATGTAGCCTGTCCATGCAGCGCTTTTTTTCATTAGGAAACGACAAGGTGGCCTGGAGTTTAGGTGTCTGATTAGTGTCCGAAAGATCTCTGGTCCTAATTCCCCTACAGCCAAGCTCTGTAGTTTGGTCCCTGAGCAAGACTGCAAACTTCCCCCTTGCTAAATAGAAGAATTGATTCTTAATAAACCTTTCTGGTTAAATAATGGTTAAGAAAATACAATGCGTGATGAGTGTAGTCTATCCAAACAGGTTTGTCGCTTAGTCGAAAGTCGTGTCTTGTCCAATAAGTCAGCCACCAATTGTGCAAGTTCTCCCACTGAACAAGATGAGAGGCCTGTAATGTTCATCACCGGTACACTTCAACTATGACAGACAAAATGAGAATTTTCTTTTCCAGAAAATCCCATTGTAGGATTTTTTATGAATTTAATTGCAAATTATGGTGGAAAATAAGTATTTGGTCACCTACAAACAAGCAAGATTTCTGGCTCTCACAGACATGTAACTTCTCCTTTAAGAGGCTCCTTTTTTTCAGTGGGAGAACTTGCACAATTGGTGGCTGACTAAATACTTTTTTGCCCCACTGTATATGGTCAGTCAACGGATGTTGTAAATGGGACCTTTTACAATCACCTATCCTCCTACCAAAAACACACACCTAGGATTCTAAAAATGTATCTAGATATATAAATCATTACTAATCGTAATGCTAACCATTAAATGAATGTGTTCAGGTTTTTCTGTCTTTGTGTGGATCTTTGTGATTTCCTGGGTAAATATGATTGGACTGTGTGGGAGCTGTACTTGACAATATATGCATTTGTTTATTTTATGACTTTACACACCCCAACTGCCCATGCTATCATTACTTCTTCTCTTTCCTCACTCGCTCATTTCTCTCTCTTTTTCTCACCCACTTTCTCCCGCTCTGTCTCTTAGCTGAAGAAGAAAACTCTGGAAGTGACAGTGTGGGATTATGACAGATCTTCCTCCAACGACTTCTTGGGAGAAGTAAGTGTCTACAGAATCAGACACACTCGGGTCAAATGTCACCTATGCTTACTTCAGATGCCCCTTTACTCTGAAATTTTGTCAATATGCAGACTGAATATTGATAATAATCCTAAGCGTTTTATAGCAATGATGATGATCTTTACTGTGCTTACCTTTGTTCATGTAGAGATACAATCTGTTGCAACTCCCCCACTCTCTGTCTCCCTCTCTCTTACTCTTTCTCCCCCATTCTTTGTCACCCTCTCTTTCTCCAGGTTCTGATAGATCTGTCTAACACATCCCAGCTAGACAATACTCCTCGCTGGCTGCCTCTGAAGGAGCAGAGTGAGAGCATTGAGCCCAGTAGACCTCACCTCTCCACCCAAGGGCCTGGGGGACTAGGAGGCTCTGGGTCAGGGGCGGGACAGGGGCCCATGGCAGGGCCAGGATCAGGACAGGGCATGGGGCCAGGGACGGGCCAAGGACAGGGGCCCGGACAGGTACAGCACTAATATTGTCCGTTGTGTTAGTAACATTCCTTCTCCCTTCAGTGGTTCAACATCTTCCTATACGGTTGTTTTTCCATGATTTGACATTATAATGTGTTGGTAGATGGAGGAGTGCCATGAGTCCCCAAAGAACTCTGTAATTAAGAGCAGGAGCCACGGGATCTTCCCCGACCCAGCTAAAGGTAAACAAGTCTTCCACCTGCCTTTTTAGCCACCCTGCTAATTGCCTGTGTCTTTAATGTTTTTATGGGTTTACCTACACTGTGGTCATAGCGACATAACTTGTAGTCATGTTCGTGCTTTTACAAATCTACTGCATGATTAGATTTTTTGTGCCAATCCTTTTGGCTCAGTGCTCTCCGTGTTATGGTGAGGTTATAGACTAGTGTCAAAGTACATATGCATAACAGCTGCATACGTGACTCTTTCAGGGACATTTGCACTAAAGCCACTTGTATCCCTTTGGGTCTTTCCATATGCCCGCTCTCCTAGATATGCAGATGGTGACTCTAGAGAAGTCCCACAGTAGCCCAGGCAGCTCCAAGTCCTCATCAGATGGCCAACTCCGTTCCCACGGCCCGTCCCGCAGTCAGAGCAAGAGTAGCGTCACTCAAACCCATCTGGAGGATGCTGGCATAGCCATAGCCGCCGCAGAGGCCGCCGTGCAACAGTCCCGCCTCCAACCAAGTAATGGCCACCCCTTGCTTTGACGCACTTCCATTCCACTTGGCCAAGCATGCAAACTCCCCCTCTTTCCTTTTAACTCTCCCAGCAATCCACACCTCCTTTTCTTTTTTCCCCTTCAGTTTTGGACTTCTGATTGGTCCCTTTAAGTAATTACTTGGTTTGTCCAATCAATCACTATTTTACTATACCTAAGTAGCACCCAGTGACTTAGTTCATCATTAAAACGTTGCATGGCAGATCACATAGTAGGCATTGGCCCTTGGGGAAATTCTCTAAATCTATACTAAATAGGATGTTCACAATAAGTTTACCTTTTTTATATTTTGGTCCCTAGAGCTGATCTTGTTAAAGAGAATATTTTGACCCAGCATGTCCTCTACAATGGCTAACTACAGCGCTACAAAACAATGCAAATATGTATTTAAAAATCAGTGCAGGCATATTATCCAGAAGGTGTTGTATCTGTTTCAGATAACTAGCAAGGTGTCACATCATCTCAACAACAGTTATTCATATGGTAGTTTTTATGGATGTTTTTTTTAGCTTTTTAGTAATCCATCCAACTAGTGGAAGGAGTGCCTACAAGTTACATGGATTACTAAGTCTAAGAATTTAGAAAATACCTCGGCTTCTGGTCATTATTTTGTTGCTGTTTGCATTGGACCCTACAATTATTTTTGCATTCAAGGTGCACGTGAATCCTTGCCTCATATCAGTGTGACGTCGACTGTAAAAACAACCTAAGCGGGTCCAGTCTGAACAAATTAATGATGGTCCGGATATGTTTGGATCGCTTGTACAGTGTTGGTTTTGTCCCCATTTAAGTCTGTTATCTTTATTACCATTAATTTAAATACTGTTGTAATAAAATAACTATTAAAACCTTATTCTCAAGCAACTAGATTTCCGACAGTCTGAACATTGATTTCATATTGGGAGCATTTATTGTTTAGGCTGTAGAGCAGGCTTGGACATTTTAACAAAGCAAAATGTGGATAAAGTGAAGGGACCTTTTCCAAAGCCACTGTATTTGTTTTGTCTCTCTACAGTTATAAAGTGAGTACATCCCCTGGAAACATCCCCCTCCATTTATTTCACATATTTTAGACGTATGGATATTGAGGCCAAGAGCTGAACGAAAGATGCTCATAGAGGTCTCGAAGAACCCTTGGGTAACACCATGGGATCTACTGGCCTTTCTTGTCACAATCAATGTTGAAGCGCATGAGTCAACTGTCAGAAATAGTGCACACCCTTGGCCTACCTGGGAGGTCAGGAAGGAAGAATCCTCTGCTCTCAAAAAAGAAAATGAAGACACAAATTACATTTGTCGGACAACACCTGAGTAAAGAGTAAAAGTATTGGAACAGTTTCTGGACAGTTTCATCAAAGATTAGATTGTTTGGCCACAATGCCAGACACGCATGTTCAGGGGAAAAGGAAACACTGCCTTTAAAGTGAAGAACCTCATACCAATTGTAAAGCATGGTGACAGTGATTATGGATTGGGGCTGCTCAGGCCCAGGACAACTGTTCAGGGTCAGGCTAACTTCCTGTCATTGAGTTACCATGAATTGTACATTGTATTAAAGAATTATCGAGGAAAATTTGTGGCCATATGTCAAAAAGCTGAAACTGAAACAAATATGGACAACAGGACAACGATTCAAAAAGCAAAACATCAACAGAATTGCTCAAATGGAAGAATTGGAAGGTCCGGAACGGGCGAGAAGTATTGCAATACTTTTAGTATGATATGGCAAGACTTGAAGCAAGCCTTTATATGCAAGAAATCCCTCAACCATGACCCAGTTGAAGCAGTATTGAAACTAATGGACAAATAATCCTCTCAATTAATGTAAGAGAGTGATTCTGTCACGGGTGTGGGTGTGAGTGGAACCAAATGCATACATTTTAACTCGTACGTGAATTTATTTCAACAAAACAAACACAAAGTATATACACGGAAAGTAAATTAAATACGATGAAACAAGCAGCTAAAGCATAAGACAAGACGAAAGGACGGGACGGGACTTACGTAAACCATAGCATCCACAATGAGCAACACCCGGTGACAGAAACAAAGGACATATAAACACACACACAAATTACAGAGTGCAAACAGGTGCGTAATGTCCGAAGTGACCAAAGTGTGCTTCAAAATAAAAGTGCACCCAAAATACCACCACCAACCGGCACCGTGCTACCCTGGACGTTACAGATGGACAGTTACAGGAAACAACTAGGTTAATTTCCGCCAGCCGTGGCAGCATCAGCTACTGAAGTTAGGGGTGTACTTCCACACTATTAAATAGCTTTTTAATTTGATTGATGAATTTATGATGAGCACAATTATGTAATTTGTTACATTAGGTTACCTTTGTCAGTAGGTAACATGTTAAATATGTTTTCCTTTACATACACATACAAAATGTACTGCTTCACAAAAACACATTTTAACCTTTAACAGGTAAAATGGATGTCACAAACCTCTTCCTCCTACACTCACAAACATGCAGTCACTCTCTGACTCTTCTTCGTTCTTGCTCTCTCTCTTCCTCCCACCCCTCTGTAGGGCCTGGCCACAGGTTAGCGGATTTGTCTGGGCAGGTGGTTTCTTCAGCCCCCAATCTGGTGGAAGGATATGGTTGTCTGGATGGAGAAGAAGGGGCCGGAACAGGGGTCGACAGTGCCATCTTTCAGGTCCCACGCATGTGAGTTAACAGACTGTGTTCCACTCCTCTATCCACTGCACTGGCTTCCTGTTCAAGCTCTGATCCATTACAAAACCATGGTAATGATCATCCACTGCAAGGCCATGTTGGTAATAATCCACAAGAAGATCATGTTGGTAATAATCCACTACAACACTATGGTGACCATCCACTAACAGGCTATGGTGGTAATAATCCACTACAAGGTCTTTGTGGTAAATATCCATTGCAATGCCATGGTGGTAATAATCCACTACAAGGTCTTTGTGGTAAATATCCATTGCAATGCCATGGTGGTAATAATCCACTACAAGGTCTTTGTGGTAAATATCCATTGCAATGCCATGGTGGTAATAATCCAATACAAGGTCATTGTGTTAAATATCCACTACAAGACCATACCTACATAGCAGCAACATGAACTGTCCTTCCCTATGTTCAAGTAAGTTAGATGAAAGACACGTTGTATGTACCTAGTTGGATCCACAAGAAAACACCTATCTCACAGGCTTGTTTTGTGTAGATGGACTTGACATTATCTATCATTTGTTGTCTCTCTTTAATGTTTCCCCTTCCCCTTACAGAGGGAAGGCAATCCCCAACGGCACTGACAAGTCTGGAGGACTGTCAATCTCACTATCCGACGGTGAAGGTAAGAAAGAGCTTGTGTTTGTGTTGAGTGTCATTCAATAAACAACATCTGAAATCAAGGTCAACATTTCATAATAATTTCAAATACTGTACATTTCATGTGTGTAGTTATGAACATATGACGCCTTTTACACATGCATGTTATTCAACATGTCACAGGATAGACAGTGCAGATTGTCTTGTTATCTTTAGTTGCTAGGTCTGTTTTCTACATTCCTGTTGAATAAAACAGATTATTGCATTTCTACATTTTTCATTGTTTAGATATAATGAAATAAGCCTCAGAAATGACTGCCTCGCTTGTTTCCTCTGCCCTAGTTTCCTTCACTCTATTCTTTGACAGTGCATGGGGATTGTACCTTTCCTCCTCTCCCCTAGTGTGTTTTAAGAGGGAAGTGAGAAATGTAGGGATTTGTCGTGTAGTCTTATAAATCCACATAAGAGACAACAGTTGTTGTTCGAATACAGTTTTATTTAATTAGCAAAGTAGTAAGATAATTGACTTTACCAGGAACAGAGTGGCGTAGCTTCTTTTAGCTTGCAGCCATATTCTCAACAGTGAACCACAGCTGAAGGTATATTTCATACATTTCTGAACGACCTTATTAGCATACCCACTTCCTACAACATTAGTCAGATTACGTAACCCTAATGTGACTATACACAGCTGGAATAAGATGAGAATCTTAATTGCATTTCCTTGATTCCTCACATCCTGTGTTTTTAATTATTTTGTGAACCCATTGCATACAAACAGAGGAAAGGGGAGGGCTAAATAAAGTAAATACTTTTAGACTATACCAAGGACAAAGGAAGCAAACATTTGCCAGCTATTAATATTTGATACAGATTCTGTGTGTGACAAGCCTTACCAGGTACCGTAATACATGTATCTTGTCCAGAAACACTCCCTTGCCTTCCAGAATCAAAACACTTGTGGAGGATCAGAGGATTGTTGGGTAATGACACAATGGAGTTTGATACTCATTTTGGGAGGGGGGCTGGCCAATAAAACATGGTTCACCCTTCACAATGATTACAATATGTTGGAGTGTAGTTTAACTGATACTTTCCAACACCAGTGGCAGTTTTACAGTTTTACACTGAAAGGCACACAGCTATAATGTTCAAATGAATTCCCACAACCATACCAAAGATGGACAAACACACATAACTATACCCAGCAGCATACATACTGTGTCTATGCGGGATAATTGACTAGAATACCAATGGTTGGGTAATAGAGTTGGACAAATAATTTGCACATGACAACATTTTAGTAATTTAACAGACACATTTATCCAGATGACTTACATTGACACACAGTCCTCTGCAGAACAGAAATGTGTGTGTGTCTGCTAGCGTGTCTCAGTACCATGCCAAGAGCTTTGTCTTACATGTGTACTGTATGCCATCTGTTGGACAGAACATGACCACAATGGGCTTTAACATGCCTAGCTCGAAATGCAATCCTGGTCCTCTGCATAGGAAATCTCTCTTTCTGAACGCAAGCTAAGATTTAGATAAGATTAAGATTCACGTCACAATGTACTCCCCTTCTCCTCCA
Organism: Novumbra hubbsi; assembly: GCA_016801125.1. Classification (NCBI taxonomy): domain Eukaryota; kingdom Metazoa; phylum Chordata; class Actinopteri; order Esociformes; family Umbridae; genus Novumbra; species Novumbra hubbsi. The sequence goes on from JACXGK010001934.1 coordinate 11,885, forward strand.
GGGGGTGGGGGTAAGACCCAGGTGATGGGGGAGATCAAGGTGGCCCTGAAGAAGGAGGTGAAACAAGAAGGAGACCAGTTGGTCCTGGAGATCCTACAATGTAGAAACATCACATACAAATTCAAGAGCCCAGACCACCTACCAGGTAAATCGGTGTGTATGTGTTTTATCTGTCTGTGTATGTGTGTGTGTATGTGTTTTATCTGTCTGTGTGTGTATGTGGTTTATCTGTCTGTGTATGTATGTGTGTGTGTGTGTGTATGCATGTGTATACATGTGTCTCATATGTTTCATATATGTCTGTTTCATAGAATGTTGGTCTGTGCCTCTGACAGCCTCGCTTTCTGCCTTTCATTCTGCCTCTATCTGTAGATCTCTATGTGAAGCTGTACGTGGTGAACGTGGCGACTCAAAAGAGGATCATCAAGAAGAAGACCAGAGTGTGTCGTCACGATAGAGAACCCTCCTTCAACGAGACCTTCAGGTTCACCCTCAACCCCACGGGACACTCCCTGCAGGTAACAGACTGGTTCAATCCTACCCAGAACTGTTATGACAGACCCTAATGATTGCCTGGAACAATACACACTCACACACAGATAAGACACTCACTAACGTGTGTGTGCTCTCCTTTTCCCCAGCTGTTCCTGGTGTCCAACGGGGGGAAGTTCATGAAGAAGACCCTGATCGGAGAAGCCTACATCTGGCTGGACAAGGTGGACATGAGGAAGAGAGTGGTCAGCTGGCACAAGCTCCTGGTTAGCTCCACGCACAACCAGTCCTAAGAGGTCAGCTTGAGGGGTCACAAGGGGTCAGCCAGAGGTTAGTGAAGGTCATACACTTCCTTGGTCAGTGGTCAGTGTTTGTCGTTGGACAATACAAAGAGGAAAATGGTTTGAGGCCAGAGATCAAGTGTTCTCCATCCCATCCATGTCATTCACTGTGGCAGAAACAGAAAGAGGGCATGGAAATAACAGAGGTCCTCCCATTCCCCCTCCCACTGCCATACATGGACTGCACTCTGATTCCTGATTGGACCAAAGACTGTTGGAGACTGTAACCTGATTGAGCACACCCACTCTCAGAGGAATGAGAACGGGCACACATATCAACATCTCTTTGCACTCTGCTGGAGATTACGGATGGAACCCCTGACCTCAGTCAGTACCCTGCAGCAATACCACAGAGATAGGGACCAAGCTGGAACTATTGCGTTTTGTCTTGTCTGGATCTGATACTGGGCTTTAGGGTTTATCAGATCATCATCATCATTATCAGCATCACCATCATCTTCATTGTTGATCTGTGATTTGTCGGTCAGTGATGTATTTGTTTGTTTGTTTCCTGGACTGCTTGACAAACTTTGGAATAATTGATTTATGAGCTGGGATGTAAAAAAAACAACAAAAAAAGGTTTTATGTACAGTACATTGCAATTCTGTGGTTGACATTAGGTAATTGAACCGGAATTCAGTCCAGTAGGTGGCGCCAATTCACCGTTACTGGTTTTTGCCAACTGGCATACAACCTCAAACCTTTATGGACTTTATGTAGTGGATGGAATGTTAATATGCATTCAGATGTAAATAGATATATGTGAGAATATGAATCATATCAGAGATAAAGTGTACAGACAAATGTTATTTATGAGTATAAAGTTGATAATAATAGATACTACAGATGATATGAGGTTCCTCAACTGTAGGCTATATTATAAAGATCTCACATTTTCTGTACAGAAGAGAATATGGTAGGAGCACAGACAATCCAATCACTTTAGCGCTGGTGTTATGCAGTTGTCCTGGTTGTTATGCTGTGGAAGATTAGGTAAGCTATGTGTGAATGTGCAACTTTTTGCACAACTCAGAAAATAGACGAGTATAGCATGGATAACCCTCCACTTACGGATGGTCAGCAGAGAACTCATGAAAATAGGATTTCAGGTCTCTTCTCGTCAAACACAAATTTGTCTATTAGGTTCAGTTGTTTAGGGAGCTTATGTTGCATAGGCAAATGCAGATGTCATCTGACTTGCTGGAATATTCCACTCAATCAAACCTTTTGATCATTACTCACTGAGGAGGATCACATTGTTTTACTGGGCCCTTCAGACATTTGATACTTTTCTGTTTTGCTTAAACAACAGTATTGGTTTGTTTGAGATAAAAGCTTTGGATTCCTCCCTAGATTTTTGCGGACCTGCATGCAAGCAGACAGATGTGACAATCTGGTCTTCTCGATGCCACCTCTGAGTCTATCACTGAGTCTCGAAGCAACAATTTGACCCACCCAGAGCCATGTCAATAAAATATGGCTGTGATACTTGATGCTCTGGGTTTGTCTGACATTCTGGTCTGCTTCAGAATTGTGTATGTATGTGTTGGCGTGTCTGTGTCCGTGTCTCTGTATTTGTATGTATGTGATGATTTCGTCCAGCGTAAGATGTCTCCTCTCCAATGTTAGTGTTTAAAAGATGTTTAATACGTGTGTTATTTATTTTCCTATGCTGTACGCATAACATTGTACACAGCACATTGCTGCATGCTGTGCAATGTCAATGACTGTGGAGGCAATGCAACAACACAGTGAACCAGCCTGTGTCACTGCCTCTGAACCAAGCATTAGCCAAGTCATTTGTTATTGTTCGCTCTAACACACATGACCCGGACATACCGATACAGTATGCCTGCGTCAGGGTATTGGTACTGTCCGTCATCATCAATAAGGTGCATCAAAGGTAAAATCATCAAAGGACCCAATAGGCCTACACCATCTTCTCCACTGGCAGTATCTGAGGGCATATCACTGAGGACGTAGGGAAGTGTCCTAATACATAGAGCCAGACGCTGAGTCAAGATGTCACAAAATGTTCACCCCACGATAAAAAAAAAGGGTTACGAAGGGTTGGTTTTAAAAGAAATCTAATTGTTGTGCCAACCTTGTTTTGTAAGCAAACCCATCGGTTCTGTTGAAGTAATTCTATGCAACATAGACTTTGTGTTTGAATGCATTTTTAATATCAGTAAACATTGTGTCTGAAAAGTGTATCTTACGTTTATTTGAAATTTCTGTTATGTGTAAATTATTAGAGGAAAAGAGGCCGATTTTTTCTTTTTTTACTTAACTAACAGCTGTTATTATTTTCATGAAGCTTGTGCACTTTAGTATTACATGGCTGATTGATTTCCTTGTCCTGTGTAATGTGTGTCATGACATGCAAGTTGAAGTGTCTGTTCCAGTTAGTGTCTCTGTGTTCAGATGATATTATGTCTTTGCTGTGAAGGAGTTCAGACAACAGTCGTTTTGATTTACATGGCAAAAAAAATAGAAAACATTCAATTACAGACAACTTACATCTTGTTTCATAACTCACACATTGTAGGAGCCACAATCTAGCCACCAACATATCCTGTATGTATGCTATGGAACCATATATAGGAGTCTGAGGAGAAACAAAACTGGCCAAAAACCCTTGATGGTCTCCTTAGATTTCACTCAGCCCATTGCTCCTCAGTCAGTTGCAAGTTGCTGTAAAAACGATCAAAGGTGTATATCTATGAGGAGTGTGTGAATGTGGTATACTCATCTAAACTGTAAATACAAAGTGTTTTTATTTTCTATAAAGACTGTTTTATTGTCTGAGGTTCGAGCATGTAAGTGTAAAAAAAAAAAGAATACAAAATCTGAGAATCTGTCGGTCTGTGTCTCTTTCGGTTTGTGTGAGGATTTGATGATGTGATGAGACTAGTTGTCAACCCGTGGATGTCTGACTGTACAACCATGTCACAGATGTCACCGAGCCAACCAGAGGGGACAAATGTACTTTACTTCTCCAGTTGTCTACGACTTCCTGTTATCACACTGGATGTTGCATGTTCTGTTGGTGGTCTGTCAATATCTCTGCTTCCAGATTATGTTTAAAAAGAGACAAAGAGAGAATATGTATAGATTTATCAGAAGTTGTATGCCGACTGTATAAAGATTATGCTTGTAAAATTGTATTGTTTTTCACTCAGTGTAAAAATGGAGAATCTAGAGTTCTGGTTTTGTGGTTGTACACAGGATGTGTTGAGATATTATTATGCAAATTGTCTTGTAAAATCCGGCTGTTTCCCTAAAGTCTACAGAATAAATATAAAAAGAAATGTATTCCCCAAACTATAAAGGAGTTTTGGTTTCATATTTTGTCAATATGTTCTCTCATATATACATCCAACCCCGTAAACAATTGTATACTTCCACATTTGCTGTATGTCCAGTAGAGGGTAGCATCCTCTCAGAAATGAACCACAGGTCTGGACTCACACAGAATCCATGCAAAATGCAAGGAAGAAGACATACAAACAAACACACAACCACTTTATGGACGAAGACTTGTGCAGGGTGCTGTTTGAGTGTGTTTGTAGATATTAGGTCTAGCACCTCTCCATCCACAGTCTTTTATCTCAAGGGTGGAGGCCTGTCAATGTTTTGCCCCAGTAGTACATCCTTATGTTGATTCTCCTCTCTGCCTAAGCAGACCCCACTGTAGAAATAAAATGCATCACTATAGTACATCTGCTCCATTAGTCACAGCTTTATATGAAGGACAGAGAGAGTGATCGGAAAAGAGAGAGTGATAGGGAAAGAGAGAGTGATAGGGAAAGATGGAGGGATGAGAAAGAGATAGGGGTGAGAAAGAGGGGGAGCATACGAGACACGGTGTGTGGTTGCTAAGCAACGATTGATAACCAAATCCCCAAGCATCCCGGCTGTGCCCTGCCCTGCCCTGCCTCTTGTGGGACTGTCTGACTGACTCCTCTTTGTCCAATCAGGCCTGGCCTTTGAGAGTCTGCGGGAACCTGATATCATGTTATACCTGTAGATACAGTAGATTGGTACAATTGTTCATTTTTTACATCCATGTAAAGATGTAAAGGAAAAATAACAGCAAAATTGCTGAACACAAACCACAGGCAAAACATAACAACAAAGGTCATCTGGAAAGTATATATTCACTGTAACCATTGTAACCATCTGCCTTAATAACAATGACATGATAAAACATACAAGAGGCAAAAAAGGGGATGTAACTCAATGCTTGTACTGGTAAAAGGTTTGAATTTATTCTCTAAATCTCATATCAGAGGATGTTCAGTG